>PJEM01001222.1:73043-149050 GCA_004023845.1 Helogale parvula | reverse complement strand
GAGTGTTTACCCAGCTCCCACCACCTACGCCTGGCAGGCATTGGATCTGTAGGCCTTTGGAGCCACTTTTACAGATGGGGAAGCCAAGGGCTCAGAGATAGGGAGTGACTTTCCCAACGTCCCACAGCATGTGCCTGACCCTTCTGCCTCCAGAACTCGGGGTTCCTGCCCCAGGCTCCATCGGCTGGCTCCCTCGGGTACCCCACGAAGTATTGGACTCTCAAGCTCCCACTTCCCCTTCCATACCGTGTGCCACCAGTCACCAAGCCCAGTGGCGGCTTGAGGGGACGCACAAGGAAAAGGGGCCGCGTGCTGGCCGGGAGCCCACGGCACACAGGGCGCTGCTGCAGGGACCAGGTGCGAGGGGAGATGCTGCATGCTGGAAGCTTCTGACAGGGGGCGGGCAGCTCCGCCCAGGCGGTCAGGGCTTTAAGGGGCTGGGATGGGAGCTGGGTCAGATTTGGGCTGGGAGACAGGATGTCCCAGATGTGGTGGGATGCCGCCATCACAGATAGGGGCGGGGCCGCAGGGGAGGATGGAGCGCATGGGTGGTGGAGTGAAGCAGAGGGAGGGCTGATTAGAAAACCAGGTTCCTTCTCTAACAATCCAGATGCCCTCCAGGCAGCAGAACTAAAAAGTTGTTTGGGGAGGGGGTGTCGTACGGAGGATGGTCTGTCACACAGGTGGGAAAGGACAGACTGACAGCCACTTCCAACAACGGGGTGGGCCGCACAGACTCTGGTGAAGACCAGAGAGAGCGCACAGGCAGGGTGATTTCATTTACATGAAGTTCAAGTGCAGGAAAGACCTAAAATGGGAGCAGTCGGAGAGAGGAGGCCCCCAGGGGTACTGGAGGGAAGGGGCTCTCGGGGGTGCTGCAAATGCTGTGTGTCTTGACCTAGGCAGTGGTTACTTGAGTGGAAATGTATAAAAATCATTGAGATTGTGTTTAAGAAATGTACCCGTTCTAACTGCTAACACTTCAATGAAAATGAAGACAAAAGCAGGTTCTCCCTGGGCCTGGAGAGTTCTGAGTGCCAGGCTGGTGAGTCTGGCCTTGCCCAGCACTGGTTCCCAGGACGGAGAACCAGATGCACAGGTGAGACCCTCCCGACTGCCTGAGAGGAGGGGAGAGCCACCTTGACAGGCACGTGGTCCTCGCGGCAGATCATCCATCAGCTTGCGCCCCACACCCTGCCCCCCCCCCCCACATCCTCCACGGATTGGCTCACTCACCAGAGATGGCCTCCTTGGGCAGGTGGCTGGAGATGACCTTGCTGTCGGTCAGGGGCGTGAGGATGGCCGCCGTGTTCCCCAGCATGCTCCCGATCCCCAGCATCAGCAACATGAAGAAGTAGAGCACGGACCACAGCTGGGAGGCAGCCATGTTTTTAATGGCCTCCGTGTAGACGATGAAGGACAGGCCAGTGCCCTGGACCGCCTGCCCGAGTGAGGAGACACCGTTAACCCAGTGCGAAGCATCCTGGAGGGGGGACCCGGGGGGCTTGCCACAAGAAGCCACATTCTGAGGTTGGGTTTTCCACCTGCAGACCAGCCCCTTGGGCTCAGCTGGGCTGGAGGGAGATGTGAGCTGTTGGGAGTCCGTATTTGCAATGTGTGAGGAGATGTTTCAGTCATCTTGGAACCGAGGTCCCACATATCCATTCAGGGTGGGATACAGTAAAGACCATGTTAGGATAATTTCTGCTCCTAGTATCATGACTGACTAGGTGCTCCGAGGCCGCGGTGGCTGGGAGCCGGAGTGGGAGGGGGACTCAGAGCAAGAGGAGCCCGTAAAGTGGGTAGCTGGCCTGGCCAGCAGGCAGCCCAGAGGGCAGTCACTCTGTAGCCAGATCCCAGCAGTGGGGATACTGAACCACGGAGACAGAACCTTGAATTTCCTGCTTATAGACACGCCCCCAGAAGGGGTCGAAAGAGGTCATGAGCTGGGGGTGCCCCTGGCTACCAGCAGCAAACCCTTTCTGTGGGACAGCTCCCCCACTTTAGACCTGCAAGACCACCAGCGCTGACCAAGCAGCAAGCTTGCGAACAGATTTGTGAACCCTCGAGAAGACACGCCACTGTAAGTAAAGAGTCAGCGGGACTTAAGATTAGAACACTGTTTCCCAAGAATGGCAGATGCTGGGTCAGCAGATTGGCAAACCAGTGAGCCCAGTGGGATTCGCCCGCTCTGGGTGCAGACAAGAGGGGGTGATCCTTTGTAGAGAATTTATAAACAGGAATGAAACCTACTAAAGTTGGCTTTTTATCATTATGAGCCAACAGATTCCCAACAGCAATAAAACATTCCTCCCCTTGAGGGAAGACTGCCTTCACTCTCCTGTCCAAGGTCACCAGTGGAACAGCTATGCATGACATTGTTTTTGAGAGGAGAGAGAGAATCCCAAGCAGGCTCCGTGCTGTCAGCCCAGAGCCCAACATAGGGCTCCATCCCACCATCGTGAGCTGGTGACCTGAGTCAAAATCAAGAGTCAGACACTCAACTGACTGAGCCACCCAGGTGCCCGATGTATACGTTTTTAAGGAAACAAAAGATAGAATGGCCAAGATAAATATGTAACAGGAAACCACTGGAATGAAAAGCACATTTGAGAATAAATAGCATCTAAAAACGTATTGAAGGAAAAGACTCCACTGACAGCTAAGTACCACTCGCACCTGAAGAGAGGATGAGTGGACTGGGAAGTAGATCCCAGGGATAATCCTTAATGAAGAAAAAAAGGATAAGGTGAGAAAACATCGAAGGCTGGACACACAGGGTTGGCTGAGAAGGTCTAACTGGAATTCAGAACAGAGAAGGGAGGCAGGAGTCAAGGCAGTGATTACAAGGACAGAGGTATGAATGTTCCAGAAATGGTAAGACACACGGGTCCATGGGTCCAGGAAGCCCAATGTCACCAAAGCCCACATTGGATAAATAAAAATATATCCACGCTTAGATTGCAGAGAACAGAGTCCAAAAGAAGATGACAGAGAAATTGGGGCAGAAGCACCAGGAAGCCAGGTGCTTTGAAGAAGGACAGGGCATTTTAAGAGCAACAGTGGAAGCCAGAATCACAAGGCAAATATCTCCAATGTGTTGAGAGAGAAGAGCTGTTAACCTGGAATTTTCTATGCAGGGGAAACTACCTCTAAAAAGAGGGGACTGGGGGAAGCAGCAAATGGCGGAGAAGTAGGGAGCTCTGTAATCTCTGCAAGCCCGCAACTATCAAACTAAGAAGGATCAAAACCACTATATTCTGATCACCAAGAACAGGTGTATGCACAGAGTCCTTACAGATGACAGCCTCATGGATGGATGCCTGAGTGTGAACTGGGACCAGAGATGCTGAGGGAAGGGAGCGTTGGCCCAAAGCGGAGCCAGAAGAGAGCACGCCCAAAAGGTGGCGCCAGGCCGCAGAGGGCCATGTGTGCAGAAATGGCACAGGACCTTGGAGGGCTGCGTGCAGATCGGCCGTCCAAAGCGCCGTCCAAAGAGGCGCACGGTGCTGCCATTTGGAGCCACGTGCTAAACGGCCGTGTAGAGCGGCGGAGAGCTGAGAGGAAGAGAAAGAGAGACTGAAAATGTTCATAGAGCGGACACTGGAGAGGGAGAGACCTCGGCCTGGGACTGAGACACACCAACCCATATGTAGCCATGGGGCGCAGGGAGAGAAATTTGTCCCCCTCACAGCAGGCTTGTTCTCCCTTGGGCTCAGAGGCTTGCGGACCCCAGGCAGAGCCAGGGAAAAGCTGGCTCCCCAGTCCCCTTAGTCAATCCCCGCTAGCAAGCCTCCCGCCTGCAGGAAGACATTTAATTTCATCTGGGGCCACAGCATTAAAGTGCACGGACTAGGATTTGGAAAAGTGGCAGAGCTTGTGGGGGGGGGGGGGGGGGGGAGGAGCAATTTGGCCCGCCCATGGCACAGGGAGATCAGACTTTAAAAAGTGGCTTGCGACGCATGGTCTGATAAGGGTTTGGGGTGCTGCCATTCTTCCCCAGCAACCCCTAAGGGGGGGGCCTTGGAGAACAGCCCCTGAGACCTGACCTACCTACACCAAACTATGCCCATCTGTGCTGGAGAGCTGCTTTTTTTTTAACTTTTTAAACTTAAAAAAAAAAATTTATCTTTTTTCTTTTTTTTTTTTTCCCTTCGCTTCTCCTTTTCCCTGCCGGAGTCTGGAAAAGACCAACATTGATGCACTGCCGTGATTAGATCAGTTCCTGCCATCCAGATATTTTTTCCTTATCTCCTATCTCTCCCCTCCACAAGTTTTAAGCTCTCAGACTGTCCTTCATTGTTTCTGTCCCCCCCTTTTTCTCTTATCCTTTCTTTTTGTTTCTTATTTTCTTTCCCCTTTTTGCTTGCTTATTTATTTGGTTTGTCTGTGCTTTGGTGTGCTTTTGTTCCCTGTGTGTTTGTCTGTCTGTTTTCCTTTTCAGAGCTACCCCTAGGAACAAGCCAAAGTACACATGGTGGAGAGTCCCAAATACCACTGAGTAGGGAAATAAAATAATCAAAGGCACAACAAGACAAACCAAGAGACACCATTAAAAGAACACTTCCTGAAACAACAGGCCCTGGACAGTCAATGAGCCTCCTTTAATAGAGCAATACTAACCGGTGCACAGTGCATAACGAGCTTTTAAAACTGACAAGAGACAGAAAGCTAGCCAAAATGACAAAATGAAAGAACTCTCCTCTAAAGAAATTCCAGGAAGAAATCACAGCCACAGAACTGCTCAAAACAGACATAAGCAACATAACTGAACAAGAATTTAGAACAGTTGTCATAAAATTAATCGCTGGGCTTGAAAAAACCATCAGAGAAGCTATTGATAGACTAGGGACCTTCAAAATAGCTGTGACAAGTTAAAAAAGGCTGTAAATAAGGTGCATAATAAAATGGAGGCAGCCACTGCATGGATTGAAGAGGCAGAGAGGAGAATAGGTGAATTAGAAGACACAGTTATAGCAAAAGAGGAAGCTGAGAAAAAGAGGAATCGATACAGGAGCACAAAAGGAGAATTTGAGTCCTGAGTGATACAATCAAATGGAACAATATCTGTATCATAGGAGTTCCTAAAGAGGAAGGAAGAGAAAAAGGTTCTGAAGGGGTGCTTGATCAAATTATAGCTGAGAACTTCCCAAATCTGGGGAAGGAAACAGACATTGAAATTCAGGGGGTGCATAGAACTCCCCTAAGACGTAACTTGAATTGATCTTTGGCATGACATATCATAGTGAAACTGGCAAAATATAAAGAGAATTCTGAAAGCAGCTAGGGATAAAAGGGCCTTAACATACAAAGGGAAACCCATCAGAGTGGATACAGACCTATCTGCTGAAACTTGGCAGGCCAGAAAGGAATGGCAGGAAATCTTCAATGTAATGAACAGGAAGAATATGCAACCAAGAATCCTTTATCCAGCGAGAATGTCATTCAAAACAGAAGGAGAGATAAAGGTTTTCCCAAATAAACAAAAATTGAGAGAATTCATCACCGCCAAACCAGCCCTAGAAGAAATCCTAAGAGGGGCTCTATGAGGGAAATATAGGAAGGAATATAAGGTGCCAGACACATCACTACAAACATTAACTCTACAGGGAACACAATGAATCTAAACCCACATTTTTCAGAAATAACACTGAATGTAAAAGGACTGAATGCTCAAATGACACAGGGTAGCAGAATGGATAAAAAACCAAAATCCACCTATTTGCTGTCTACAAGAGACTCAGACCTGAAAACACCTTTAGATTGAAAGTAAGGGGATGGAGAACTATCTATCATGCAACTGGAAGTCAAATAAAGCCAGAGTAGCCATACTTATAGCAGACAAACTGGACTTTAAAGTAAAGGCAGTAATAAAAGATGAAGAAAGACATTATATAATAATTACAGGGTCTCTCCATCAAGAAGAGCTAACAATTATAAACATCTTTGTGCCAAATTCCAGAGCACCCAAATACATAAAACAACTAATCACAATCTTATTGATAAGAATGTGTTTATTGCAGGGGATTTTAATACTCCACTTACAACAATGGATAGGTCGACCAGACAAAATTGCTAAAGAAACAATAGACCTGAATGGCACTTTGGAACAGATGGAATTAATAGATATATTTAGAACTCTGCATCCTGAAGCTAGGGAATTCACTTTCTTCTCAAGTACACATGGCACATTCTCCAAGATAGATCACATACTGGGGCATAAAACAGCCCTCCATAAATACAAATGAATTGAGATCACACCATGCACACTTTCAGATCACAATGCTATGAAACTTGAAATCACAGGAAAAATTCTGGAAAACCTCCAAAAATGTGGAAGTTAAAAACCACCCACCCTACTAAAGAATGATTGTGCCAATCAGGCAATTAGAGAAGAAATTTAAAAAATATATGGAAACAAATGGAAATGAAAATACAACAATCCAAACTCTCTGGGACGCAGCATAGGCAGTTCTAAGAGGAAAGTATATTGCAATCCAGGCCTATTGCAACAAACTAGAAAAAGCTCAAATTCAAAATCTAACAGAGCACCTAAGGAAAGTAAAAGGGGAGCAGCAAGAGCACCCCAAACCCAGCAGAAAAAGAGAAATAAAAATTAAGGCAGAAATAATAAAAAGAACAATCAAACAGATCAATGAAATCAAGAGTTGGTTTTTTAAAAAATATAAACAAAGTTGATAAACCTCTAGCTAGGCTCCTCAGAAAGGAAAGAGAGAAAACCCAAATAGACAATCATAAATGAAAATGGGTCTATTACAACTGATCCCTTAGAAATACAATCAATCACCAGAGATTACTATGAAAAATTATATGCCAACAAACTGAACAAGCTAGAAGAAATGGACAAATTCCTAAACACACATGCACTGCCAAGATTTAAATGGGAAGAGATAGAAAATCTGAACAGACCCATAACCAGTGAAAGAAATCGAATCAGTTATCAAAAATCTCCCAACGAACAAAAGCCCAGGGCTGGATGGATTCCCTGGGGAATTCTACCAGACATTTAAAGCAGAATTAACACCCATCCTTCTCAAGCTATTCCAAAAAATAGAAATAGAAGGAAAACTTCTGAACTCATTCTATGAAGCCACCATCACTTTGATTCCCAAACCAGACAGAGGCCCAACAAATAAAGAGAACTACAGGCCAACATCCTTAATGAATACGGATGCAAAAATACTCAACAAGATACTAGCAAATCAAATTCAACAACATATAAAAAGAATTCTCCATCATGATCACATGGGATTCATTCCTGGGTTACAGGGCTGGTTCAGTATTCGCAAGTCCATCAATATGATACATCACGTTAACAAAAGATAAAAACTGTCGATAGATGCAGAAAAAGCATTTGATAAAATACAGCATCCTTCTTAATAAAAACCCTTGAGAAAGTCGGGATAGAAGGAATTTACTTAAACATTATAAAAGCAATTTATGAAAAGCCCATAGCTAATATCATCCTCAATGGGGAAAAACTGAGAGCTTTCCCCCTGAGATCAGGAACACGACAGGGGTGTCCACTCTCACCACTGCTGTTTAACATAGTGCTGGGAGTCCTAGCATCAGCAGTCAGATAACAAAAGGAAATAAAAGGCATCAGAATCCGCAAAGAAGTCATCAAACTTTCACTTTTCGCAGATGACCTGATACTCTACATGAAAAACCCGATCAGCTCCACCAGAAGCCTTCTAGAACTGATCCATGAATTCAGCAAAGTAGCATGGTACAAAATCAATGTACAAAAATCTGTTGCAGTTTTATACACCAATAATGAAGCAACAGAAAGAGAAATCAAGAAACTGAGCCCATTCACAATTGCAGAGAAAACCATAAAATACCTAGGAGTAAACCTAACCAAAGATGTAAAAGACCTGTACAATGAAAACTATAGAAAGCTTATGAAAGAAATTGAGAAAGACACAAAGAAATGGAAAAACATTCCATGCTCATGGATCGGAAGAACAAACATTGTTAAAATGTCACTACTACCCAAAGAAATCTACACATTCAATGCATTCCCAATCCAAATTGCACCAGCATTCTTCTCAAAGCTAGAACAAACTATCCTAAAATTCACATGAAACTACAAAAAAAAAAAAAAACCAAACTGAATAGTCAAAGTAATATTGAAGAAGAAAACCAAAACGGGAGGCATCACAATCCCCGACATTACTCTCTATTACAAAGCTGTCATCATCAAGACAGTATGGTATTGGCACAAAAACAGACACATGGAATAGAACAGAGAGCCCAGGACTGAACCCACAAATGTACAGCCAATTAATCTTTGACAAAGCAGGAAAGAGTATCCAATGGAAAAAAGACAGCCTCTTTAACAGGTGGTGCTGGGAGAACTGGACAGCAACATGCAGAAGAATGAAACTAGACCACTTTCTTACACCATACACAAAAATAAACTCAAAATGGATGAAGGATCTGAATGTGAGAGAGGAAACCATCAAAACGCTAGAGGAGAAAGTAGCAAACAGCCTCCTTGACCTCAATATCAGCAGTTTCCTACTTGACACATCCCCAAAGGCAAGGGAATCAAGAACAAAATGAACTATTGGGACCTCATCAAAATAAAAAGCTTCTGCACTGCAAAGGAAACAGTCAAAGAAACTAATAGGCATCCAACAGAATGGGAAAAGATAGTGGCAAATGGCATATCAGATAAAGGGCTAGTATCCAAAATCTACAAGGAACTCACCAAACTCCACACCCAAAAAACAAGTAATCCAGTGAAGAAATGGGCAGAAAACATGAATAGAGACTTTTCCAAAGAGGACATCCAGATGGCCAATAAGCACATGAAACAATGCTCAGCGTCACTCCTCATCAGGGAAATTCAAATCAAAACCACACTGAGATACCACCTCACACCAGTCAGAGTGGCTAAAATGAACAAGTCAGACTATAGATGCTGGCGAGGGTGTGGAGAAACAGGCACCCTCCTACACTGTTGGTGGGAATGTAAACTGGTGCAGCCGCTCTGGAAAACAGTGTGGAGGTTCCTCAAAAAACTATCGACAGAACTCCCTTATGACTCAGCAATAGCACTGCTGGGGATCTACCCAAGGGATACAGAAGTGCTGACGCATAGGAGCACATGCACCCCAATGTTCCTAGCAGCACTGTCAACAATACCCAAATCATGGAAAGAGCCTAAATGTCCATCACCTGATGAATGGATCAAGAAGATGTGGTTTATCTATACAATGGAGTACTACATGGCAATGAGAAAGAATGAAATATGGCCATTTGTAGGAAAGTGGATGGACATTGAGGGTGTCAAGCTAAGCAAAATAATTCAGGCAGAGAAGGAAAGATACCATATGTTTGCACTCAGGTCTAACAGGAGAAACCTAACAAGGGGTCATGGGAAGGGGAAGGGGGGAAAAGAAAGTCAGGGAGAGGGAGGGAGGCAAATCATGAGAGACTCTTGAATACTGAAAACAAACTGAGGGCTGAAGAGGGAGGTGGGAAGGGGAAAGGGGAGATGGTCATGGAGGAGGGGCACTTGTGGGGAAGAGCACTGGGTGCTATATGGAAACCAACCTGGCAATAAACTATTAATAAAATTTTAAAAAGAGGGGACTGAATATAGACATTTGCATACAAACAAAGCCTAAGGAAATTTATCAAAAAACCTACCGTACACCTGAAACTAATATAACACTGTATGTTAATTATGCTGGGATTAAAATTAAAAGAAAATAAGAAACCTCTTTAAAGGAATGCCTTTTTAAAAAAATTTATATATTTTGAGAGAGAGAGCATGAGTGGGGAGGGGCAGAGAGAGAAGGAGAGAGAATCCCAAGGAGACTCTGATGGGCCTCAGCTCCTGACCTGAGCCAACATCAGACGCTTAACCAACTGGGCCCGCCAGATGCCCCTAAAGGAATGTGCTTTAAGGGAGGATGAGAATCCCAGAAGACAGGTGAGGTGCAAGAAAAATGGGTGCAGAGACAAAACGGCATGCGGTGGATACAGACACTGTCGTATAAAACAGTAGCGTCCAACGTGGGTTTCAAAAGACAGAAGTGGACACAAATGGTATTTAAAATTTTGTGGATGACGGGCACATGGGCGACTCAAGCATCTGACTCTTGATTTCGACACAGGCGGTCATCTCACACCTCATGAGATGGAGTCCCGCGTCAGGCTCTGCGCAGACAGAGCAGAGCCTGCTTGGGATTCTCCACCACCCCCCCCACCCCCGCCGCTCGCTGTCTGTCTCTCAAAATAAATAAGCAAACATTTAAAAAGCACTTTATAAAAAAATAAATAAAATAGGTGGATGAGATGAAAATATTCTAAAGTCCTTTTTCTCTTTGGGTAGGAAGTCAAGACGTTGCTGAACTTTAGATATTAAGTTAAATACGCACAGGAAAAATTCGGGAGGAGAGATACGCTGTGTCCATTCCAGACAGTAGAGAATAAAGTAGAGCAAGGGGGAGGGAAAGCCAAGAACAAAAAGCAAGAACACAATGGAAAGAAACAGGTTGAATAAATGAATAACCACATAATAGACACTGAGCCAAGCTTGAAAGGTAGTCAGGAAAACCCCCGAGTGCCCGAAACAAAAAGGAAATTTGAAATGAGTTCACCGAACGGGATCTGGAGCCCATTGGAATGGGTCAAGGCCTTAGGCAGGGGGTTCAGGGCTGGGGCTGCAGAGCCTCCCCAGGGAGGGGTCAGGCCGCAGACGGGCATGAGCAGGGAACCGGGAAAGGCAAAGCATCGCCTCATCCGTGAGATGACCCAGTAAACAACAGCAGTGGAAGCCGGATTCCAGAACCATGGCCAGTGCCCCCCAGGAAGTGGGTGCCAGGGGACAAGCCACCAGATGCAGGTGCGGAGGGGACTGGCCATTCAGGCTCATGAGGGACCCTCATGACGAGCTGTTGTCCTTTCAGCTGTTGAGCTGCGTCTTTGGTTGAGGAACTAGACACCCCTAGAGCCACGTCTTAGAGAAGATTGCACACGCTCCCAGCCTGAAGGTGACAGGAACAACTCTAGGCCCCGGATCCTCAAATATGGCCCCCACGGATAGACTCAGGAGGAGGAAAGGTAGCAACAAAGGCCCCTCGACCCAGCGGGTCCCCCCCACCATCCTCGTAATGTGCTGAGGAGTGGCCGCGGAGTGGAACGGACACATCCGGGAGGTAACGTACAGGTCTGACCCGAAGGCTGGTCGGAGACGCTTCCTGGCTTGCCCTTCGCTGTGGGCAGCCCCCAGAGGACAGATGTGGCACCACCTTGCCCGTGCCTTACCGTGGCCAGCTCGGACTCCAGGCTGCAGTTTTTCATCTGTGGGAGCACCTCACTGTACTTGCCAGGGAAGGCGGATGCTAGGTAGCCCTTCACCTGCTCCAGGTTGCTGGCCGTCAGAAAGCCGTCTTCAAGGTCAAAAGAATTTGTCAGCAGCAGAATCACCCTGCAGAGCAGAGCACCGGGTTGACCTTCACCAAACAGAAAGGCTGCGGTCACCAAACCCTTTTTCAGAAGCCTGGGTGCTGGGGTTCCCTCCCCTCAGATTGGGCACAGTCTCTCCAACAATGAGGATCTGTTGAGTGGTGGCCTTTTAAAAATATTTCTAATTTTTTAAGTTTATTTATTTTGAGAGAAAGAGAGCAAGCAAGTGGGGGAGGGGCAAAGAGGGGGGAGAGAGAGAATGAGAATCCCAAGCAGGCTCCATGCTGTCAGCATAGATCCTGACATTGGGCTCAATCCCACAAACCTTGAGCTGAAATTAAGAGTCAGAAGCTTAATTGACTGAGTCACCCAGACACCCCACTTGGTGACTGTTTAAAGTTCAAGGAGATTTTGAATGCCTTTGAAGGAGCCTCATACAGGACCAGAGACAAGAAGCCAACCCACAGCTAGGCCACTTTAACCTCTGGGCCAGCACTGTCTGACAGAAATTTTGTGACAATGTGCCATCCCCTGTGGGAGCTGAGCCCTTGAATGTGGCGAGTATAACTGAAAAACCGATTTAAATTAACTCACATGTAAATGGAAACCAGTTTAAAGAAAAATGTAATGAACTGATTTAACGTAACTAAAATCGCAACTGCTTAATTAAATTAAAATATAATTAACTCATGTAAGCCAATCCACATTTAAATCTGTAGGTGGCCACTTGGGGCGCGTGACGGCCGGACGGGACAGCCTCGTCTGGGTGACGTTTATTGTGCGTTGGATAAGGCAGGGGACAGATTCTCTAATCGCCGTGGCGCACCCAGAGGGCTCTGGGTTACTTCGAAGGTCAGGGAGACGGTGGAAGAAACTAAGGTTTGTCCGCTCAACCTCCTGTGCTGAGCCCTCCTGTGCAGCCCTCCTGTGCTGAGAGCTCTGGACGTGTGACACCGCCCTCAGCCCTCAGGCGGGGTGCCCGGGGTTGGGCCCCGGATGGAAAGCTGCAAAGCCAGGGCCCTTTGCCCCACAGCCCTTGACTTCCCGGCACCCACCTCTTCGCAGGCGGCCCTGGGAGCTTGGGGGACGCGCCCCCCCAACCCAAGGCCCTGGGGCTCGTGGGACAGCCCGGGCGGCTTACTTGTTCAAGCAGCTCTCGTAGTTGAACGTGGCCTTAAAGCCGTAGATGGAGAAGGTCACGACGCTGGCAAAGATGGAGGTGGCACTGTTGATGAGGGACACGATGATGGCGTGTTTCTGGCAGTTGGTGGAGGGCTGGTTGTAGCTGGCGAAGGCAATCAGGCTGCCGAAGCCCAGGCCCAGGGAGAAGAAGATCTGCGTGGCCGCGTTGATCCAGGCCTTGGGGTTGGCCAGCTGGTCCAGCTGCAAAGCCGGCAGGGTAGGAGCTGCTGGACCCAGCGGGTGGCACCCCCCCACCCCTGCAGCCCTCTGACCTGGCACGGGGCGGGAGGCCCAGGGAGTGGGGAGAGCGATTTGTAAAAGGAGCCCCTGGTCCATGACCAGGCCCTGCGGGGGCCCCGGGAATGGGGGGCGGGATAGAGGGGGTGCAGCCTGGGCCTGGAGCTCTAGGTCTGGGATGATGCTGGAGGCCATCTGGAATGTGGGGGGCACTTCTGGGGGGGCTACCACAGCCATTTTGCTTTCAGACACCTGGTTTGCTAAATGAACTTTTGTCCCAAAGGCAATAGCGCCCCCTCCCCCACCTGGCACCCTCTGCCAACCAATGGAGCATAGGCTGTGGGGTGTCAGGGAGCTGGGGTGGGGTCCTGGGGAGGGACCACAGAAAACCCTGCAGAGTGTGGATTCACCTCTGTAAGGGAAGGGGTGCAGGGAGGTGTGCAGGAGGGAGAGAGAGAGAGAGAGAGGTGGCTGGATACAAATCCGTAGACCACCAAGAGGGTGTGGGGTGAGAGTGGGGGCCAGGAGGCCAGACGTGGGGCTGGGGTAGCACTCACTTGGGGGGGGGGGCACTCAGAATGAGAAGGATGTGTGGACCAAAGACTCGGGTGTCCCAGAATGAACAGGGCTTGGGGACGGCCTGGCTGAGGAGGTGACCCGGTGCCCATAGGTAATCCACACCGCTCCCATAGCCTGGTGGTCCCCCCTGAGGTGATCCGGTGCCCCCAGGTAATCCACACCACTCCCACAGCCTGGTGGGCTCCCACCGACCTCCCTGGGTCTTCCCCTCTTCCCACCCATCCTGGAAGATCGCAGGTCCCTTCCCTCTGGCTCGTACCTTGGGCGTGAACATGTACGCCAGGCCGTTGGTGGCCCCGTGGAGCGTGAGGCCCCTGACCAGGTAGATGATGAGCACACAGTAGGGCAGCAGGGCCGTGAAGTACACCACCTGTGGGGCCAGAGGGCAGAGTCAGCGTCCTGGAGACATGGTGACCACAGGGCCCCTCTCCTCCCTGGGACAGAGCTGCAGTCCTCACCAGGCACCGCACTACCTTGGATATTCAGACTGTTGGGAAGGCAGCAATGCAGGCTCTGCAGGGGGGCGGCGGGGGGGAATGGGGCATGGCTTGCCTTTGCCCACCTCCATCACTACCAGGAAATCTGTCTCAGGAGAAACAGGAGACCTCTGCCTTCCAGTCTCCCTTCAACCAGACCTTATTCCAGAAAGGATTGGAGGCTGGGGCACCCGGGTGGCTCAGTCAGTGAAGCGTCTGACTTCGGCTCAGGTCATGATCTTGTGGTTCATGAGTTCAAGCCCTGCATCGGGCTCTGTGCTGACAGCTCAGAGCCTGGAGCCTGCTTTGGATTCTGTGTCTCCCTCTCTCTCTGCCCCTCCCCCCACTCATTCTGTCTCTCTCTCAAAATAAAAAATTAAAATAAGAAAAGATTTGAGACAGCCTACAAAAATATACTTACCACATTAACATTAAAAATTGTTAAATGTTTTTTAAGTTTATTTATTTTGAGAGAAAGAGAGAGAAAGTACAAGGGGAGGGGCAGACAGAGAGGGAGAGAGTCCCAAGCAGGCCCCGCACTGACAGCACAGAGCCCATTGTGGGGCTTGAACTCAGAACCGTGAGATCATGATCTGAGTTGAAGTCAGATGCGCAACCGACTGAGTCACCCAGGTGCCCGATTTATATTATCTTCAAAAGGAAAAAACAAAAACAAAAACCAGGGGCTTGGAGCAAGGGCCCGTCTCTCCAGAACAGAGACCCAGGAGAAACTTGGCCACGAGGGCTCGTGAGGGAAATGTGATGATTTGGTGGAGGGACCATGTCCCTGTAAGGAACAGGACAGAAATTCGATGACCTGATGGTGTTATGCATAGCTTGGCTCTCGCGGGGTTTAACACTGGACCTGAATGCCATTGTTGGTCACCCGATCTTTTTCCTGCTGACATAACATGAATCACAAGTTTGTTGGTTTTCGTGGTGGTTTTGGCAACCGTCTCCTACTCCGGTTACACAGCCTTCAAACGGGGGCCTGCACGTGCCCCTCTGCCCGCCCGGGAACGGGCGTTTTCTCTCTGTGTCAACTGTGTAGATGCAGTAAAGACGGAGCCTCTTATATAAAGCCCAGAAATACTTTGCAAAAAGAATTGTGCGACAGCCGTTTGCTTTAAGTGTGGGTCCTCCCGTGAGAGACGTGGCTGGAGGCCCACGTCCAGATGGGCTGGGGTCGCGCTCGGCCCTCCCCCTCCCGCCGAGGCGTGGCACCTTCTTCCCGGCCACTCCCAAGGCCACCAGAGGGACAGTGTGTGCCCTCTCACCCCGGGGACAGCAGGCAGAGGTGGGGCGTGCCTATTATCACTGATTCTTCACTGAGGTCATTGTCACTTGAGAAGAGTCATTGATCTGGCTGGGATGACAGGTGCGAGATGGAGACAGATAAGGGCGAGGACATGGGTCAGAGAGCTGAAGGACATCAAGGGCGACAGGGGAGGGGTGGCCTCTGTCCACACCCAGGGGACACACAGGAACTTCCTCCTTCCCGTCAGGTAAATAAGTGTCCTGGGTGCTCTCTGGGCTCCCTCCTCCCTCGTCAGGGAAGCTCGGCGTGCGCCGCAGCCTACACCACCGGGAGAAGCCGTTTCTGACCAGTCTGCACCCACTCTTGGAGGAAAGAAAAAAAAGAAGATTCCAAGAAAAGAGGCCAGGAAATGTCAGACAGTAGCTGAGTGTTCATGGCATAGCCTCATGGAGCACGTGCACAAATGATCTAGCAAAGAGCTGACGGATCCTACCCTCGGACCTTTTGTAGACGCTCACAGTCACCTGGTCAAGACACACTGCAAAAACCATGCTTTTATGAGCGTAAGATACTGGCCAAGCTCCAAGACGGGACAGAGCGAGTAGCCGTGCAGGCTCCGAGTCCTTCAGCTTGGCCACGGGCCGGGTCTACCCTGCGGGCCGTCACGGAGGCTTGGGGACCGGCAGAACATGCCAGGCACAGTACTGGGCTCCTCACACGGCACCTAAGATACTGTGGGGCGTTCTGATCCTGCTCCCTCCAGAGAAACACAGTGGGGCTCGAGGAGGTGACTCAGGTGGTCAAGAGGGGGAGGCAGGTGGCCTCTTAGGGGGAAGTTGGGATGGACTGAGTCACAAAAGGTATGGCGAGAGCAAACAGGAGGTGGCTCATCAGGCCAAGATGATGGGGAGTCTTAGCGGCCATGCTGGGCCTGACCGGGCTCTGTCCTCCCTGGTTGGTGCCCCTGGGCAGGCAGGCTCCTCTGCCCCTCTGCGCCTCAGGTGAAGGGGGACAATGAAATCCGCTCTGAAGGGCTCTTGCAAGACAGGGAAGACACATGCCCGGCCCACAGGTGACCCGCCAGGAGGAGTGAATGAGCATGAGGCGGGGTCACCCGGGGTCCAGGGCGTCTCCCACAGCTCGAGAGGGATGGCAGGTGCAGGAGACACCTTCCACCTGGGGCAGATCAGAGTTCAAGAGCACCTCAGCCCCCCTGTAGGACCATAAACCTGGGGGTGCACCAAGGAGAGAAGGTTCGGAAATCAGGCCTGATGGCAGCTGACAGCAAAGTTTCTCAGACTCAGCCACGGATTAGAACCCCCAGAGGAGGAGCTTTCAACATCCCACCCCAGCTCCCTGCCTGCACTGAGCACCCCCAGAGGACTTGAGACATCAGAGTTCTAGAAGCTCTCCAGGGGACACTGGCATGCAGTCAAGTTTGAGAGCCAGTGGCCAGGGTGTCTGGGGGACATCTACGGTCCCTTAAGGCTTTCAAAGAAGGGAAGACTTGCTGTCTAGGAGCTCGGTGCCACGTGGGTGGTGTGGCTGAGGGCTGTGGCTGGCACAGAAATGCTCATCTGCGTAGGGACTGGGAACACCCTCTTTTCAAGACCGCAACTTCAAGCACCGCCGGCCACGGTCACAGTCGCCTCGCGGGGGCGGTTGGCGCCAGAGACCACGTCTGTGCGCTCCTCCCCCGCGTGGCTTCCGCTCCGGGCGGGGGGCTGTGCCGACCCACCTTGCCAGTGGACTCGGTGCCCCGCAGGGTACACAGGTACACCACGAGCCAGGCCAGGACGAGGCAGAGCGCCTGCCCCCACTGCACGCCCCCGCCATCCTGGATGGCCGGCGCGATGTTGAGGGTCTTCCGGTACCAGAAGTACTGCGTCGAGGACGCCTTCTCGCACTCCTCGTCGTAGCCTGTGCGGTTGCCATTCAGCGGGCACACCGACCAGGGCAGGGGGTCCTGTGGGAGCAGAACCGGCACACGGGTGAGGGCTGGGGCCGCAGGCAGGGCGGGGAAGGGTGGGAGTGGCCCTGAGAGGCCGCGCCGGGGAGAGTGGCCCCCAAAGGACAGGAGCGCCTGCAGGCAGACAGGGACCAGGAGGGTCAGCCAGGGGCACAGGTTGGCTTAGGGGTAGGGGAGAGGCGGGGAGAGGGCTTCACACACCATGTGATCCCATAGCTGTTTGTTGGGGATTACCTGGCTCTATCATAGGTCCTGGGGGCTGGACCAAACGGACAATGGCCAGGCTGTCTAGGACAATAGAAGAGAATCCACACCCTCTGCCAGGAATGAGCCCACACACTCCAGCCACAGCATCTTGCAGTAAGTGGCCTGGAGTGGGGTGGGCAGGGCCTGGGACAGCCAGCGTCTTAGCTCGTGTGCTCCCCAACCCCAGACAAACCGGAGGAAGCCAAATCTGCTTTTCCTCATCGCACAGATAGCCCTCCCAGAGTCCCCCACACCTTCCAGTCCGGGCACCCCGGAAGCTTTGCCTTTTCCCCCACCGACACACTTTCCCCATTCCTCTGCCCGCCCTGGGGTCTCGGCTGAAGGCTAGCGATCACAAGCTCTGGATGAATTGCCTCAGTCTGTTCTCCTTTGGGTGGACTTGGCTTATTTTCACGCATTCCTAGCAAGTCCTGGCTTGAATGAGACTCAGGTCCTGCCCTCACTGGTGGTGGAGAGAGACATGCATCTCCCATGAAAGACCCTGGGTTTAGAAATTAGGCGGGGGTGAGGTTCAGCCTCCCCGCAGACACCTTGTGTGCCTACAGTAGAGAGAATCTGGCACTGACTTCATTGGTGCCTGAGTCAAGCTATACCTGAAGCAGTTCCCCTCCTGCACATTGCAGAGTCAGTAAGAGCCTCTTCTGCTTCAGCCAGTTTGAACTGGGTTCTCTGTCACTTAGGAACAAAAGAGCCTAAAGATGCATACACAACGAATAGGATAGAAGTGGGAGCTGAGGAAGGGGCGGGTGGTGGATTTAATTCTGGCTCTGGGGACGGAGGAGGGGTTAGGAGTCCCACCTCTGCTCTGCCAAGCCCCACATCAATCACTTTTGCTTGTGTCCAGGCCCGTAAGCTCAGATATCATTAGACAAAAGTTCTCCACTGACCAAAGCAAGTCCTGGCCCACTGGGTTCCATCTGTATGTTTCGGAGGAAACAGATGTCACCTGATGGGCCAGGGCCCCTCTGCTGGTGAGCAGCTGGGACACAGCTTTGTCCCCTTAGAAAACACTCATGACCCGTGCAGGGGTTGGGGGTGGACCCCTGACCTGTTGAAATTCGAGTCAATTTCTAGCTTTGACCCAAAATAGTTCCAAAGATGGCCCCTTGGTTCCTTCCATAAAAAGGTGGCATCTACCATCCCTCCCTGTGAATCTGGGCTGGCCCGTGACTTGCTCTGACCAACAGAATGTGGTGACATGACACAGTGCCCCTTCCCAGCCTGGGCTTCCTGGGGTCTCGTCACCCTCATCTTCACGCTCCTGGGAACCAGCGGATGGGTAAAGACCTTCAGCCATACCTGTGAGTGATGAAGACTCACGGAGAGAATGGCCGTGTGGAGCCAACTGAGATGTTCGGTGGCAACCAGCACCACGCCCTGGCAGGTGGGAGGCGCCCTCATGGGCCCAGAGCCCCGGGGAGATGCCCAGCCCACAGCTCCTGGGGCCATTCCGCTGTCCGTCCACCGGACCATTGCTGGCCTGGCCTGGCTCCCAGCCTTGGCTACATGACTGCACCCCAGAGGGTTAGGAGGTTTTAAAAAAAAATATGGTGCCCAGGCTGCACCCCCAGTGACTCTGATTTCATGGGTCTGGGGCGGGGCCCAGGGCATCAAATTTTGAAAGCTCCCTGGAGTGGGGGACAGTTCCAGCACACAGCCAGGATGGAGCAACCTTGGCAAACGCAAGGACTTACTGAACTGACCACTGCCCAGCAGCTGGCCTCCCCTCCTCCGAATCAGTGGATCGGGCTCGCATTTTGCATCTGCTTTCCTAACAGGGCTCCGGGCTCCTTCTGGGGAAGGTCCTAGACAGGAGGCTGGGAGGCCTGGCAGGGGGATGGACAGGCTTCAGCCCCCGGGGCCAGGCTGCTGGCGCCCAGTCTCCCCTCAGCTACTCGGCTCCCCTCCGCCTCTGTCACTCCAGGGTACCTGACCTCATAAGGCTGTGGTGACAGTTCCCGGGTGACTACTTCTAAACTTCTAAAGTGCCTGTAACCACGCCTGGTCCTGAGCAAGCTCTGAGGGAGTGACCGCCGCTTCCGGTATGATTATGTGGCCACGGAGGAGGGCTCCAGAGGGGGGGGGGGGCTAAAGGAGAAGTCCGCGGGGCCTGGGAAGGACGGAATGAATGGACAGCCAAATGGTTTTAAGGAATTGCTGGTCCTTGCTCTCGTGAGAGTTAGGAAAATGTGTCTCATTTCTTGAGAAAACCTTATTTTCACCTTGGGAAGATGGTCAAATTGTTCTGATTTTGTTAGAACGGGACATGTTGCTTCCACCTTTGGAAGACTGTCTCTTTACGTATACAGATCTATAATGCTGGCAACGTGTATAGCAACTCTTTAGTTGGAGTCCCATTGTGCAGTGCACAACCTGCCCAACTATACACAACAGCTCTGTACAGAGGAGAAGGAATGGCCACCTGGGTGGAGAGTCAGAGGAGCTGCCGTTTCTACCCAGAAGGTAGAAGAGAGGCAGGGCTGTGGCCGGTCTTTATGGAGTTAGAGAGAAGATGATGGGCTGCAATTAAGCTCAGAGCAGAGAGTCCTTGTCAGGGCTGCACACGGGGCATTTTCCAATGGGGTGACCAGGGTAGGGTTGATTGGGCGGCCAGAGTAGGGCGTGGCTGTTGCAACTTCCTAGTGTAGATGCCATGTTCTGATGATTAGAGTCATTCACCCAGGCATTCCTTGGGGCACCCAAGACTCAAGGCTGTGCCCAAGTGCTCCAGAGAATGGCCCCACAAGTTAGGGTTACTCCACGGTCCCTGGCCAGCCCTGCCCTGCTTTTGGACCTTGGGGACAGTGTCTGTCCTGTAAAGGACGGGTTCAGTGGCATAGGGTGTGACACCTGCCCCAGGGGAAAGCTTCTGGGATGGAGGAGGCTGTTGGAAGGCAAGTGGGGCGGGGAGTCACTTCCCATTTTCTGCCATGAGCGTCAGCTATGGCTGTAAATCAGAAACATATGTTTAAACTGTATCTTTGGGAGTAGCCCCTATTGTGTGCCATTGGTCGTTCTAGAAGACCTTTGGTCTGTAGGGAAAAGTGGGGGCTCTGCCTGGAGTCAGGAGGCTGAGAGGACAAGGGACCAGAGCTGGGAGGGGGAGGGGGAGCCCTTCTGCTGTCTTACTGGCTTGGTGGCTCTTTCACACATTCTCCCCTGGCGCATCTGGCGGTGCTTAATATTTTAGGGGGTCATATCTTTCAGAGAGAACGCGAGGTGAGCCAGAAACGTGCTCCCCAGAAACTCGCACACGCGTGCACGCACACAATGGCAGGGTCCTGTGATGCTGGGCTCAGGAGTCCTCCGCTTGCACCGGGTGCTCAGCCTCCCACAGCTCCTGAGGCCTCTGCCCCTGATCTTTACTCCCTGGGGGTGTGGCCTCTCCCTGCCCCGCCCCCGCCCCGCCCCATGCACCTGTGGCGGCCTGGCCACTCACCTGGAAGGAGTGGAAGAGGTACCAGAAGGCCCAGGCGTTGATGATGTTGTAGTACATGGACAGGAAGAAAGACACCACCACGCTGGCAAGGCCTGTGTGGGGGAGAAGGGCGCTGAGGACCCCCCGGGTCTGCCTGCCTGGCCCTGTCCTATGCGCGCGCCCCCGGGGACGTGCCTCGGTGACTGCCCCTTCGTCAGGTGTGTGGGGGCAGCCACGGCCGGGCACCTGCGAGCACCTGGGAAGGGGCAGTCTGTTCCCGCAAACTCACTCCAGGCTTTGAGGATGGGAGGCTGATGCCATTTTTTTTGAGACCTAAGTGCCAGGTGCTGTGCTAAGTACCTTTTGTGCTTTACATTGACCATGGTCTTCCCAGCAGTGCTGTCAAGGGGGCATTGTTAACTCTGTTTCCCGGAGGGGAACACGGAGGCACAGAGACTGCCCAAGGGCACCCAGCCATCAAGGGGCGGAAGTTGGATTCGAACTTAGGGTGAGCTGGGGTGCCCAGGGGGGCTTAGTTGATTAAGCGTATGACCGCGGCTCAGGTCATGATCTCACGGTTCGTGGGTGTGAGCCCTGCATCGGGCTCTGTGCTGACAGCTCGGAGCCTGGAGCCTGCTTCGGATTCTGTGTCTCCATCTCTCTTTCTGCCCCTCCTCTGCTCACACACACTCTCTCTCTCTCTCAAAAATAAATAATAAAAAACATTAAAAAAAAAAAAAACTTAGCAGCTGTCACTGCCAAGTGCCACCCTGGTGCTAGACCTCCTGGCTTACCAGATGTTGAGTCACTTGTGCCAAACCCTGCCTTGTGGTGGCCAGGAACAGGGCTATGAGGAAGAGTGTCCTGAGTGGAGGGACAGGTCTGTCCCAAACTGGCCAGCCCACACCGGCCCCCAGAGCCACCGTGGGCATGTCTGCCCATCCCCGCCCTCTGGCACATCTCGTGGGTAGTCTGAAACTGGCTGTGGCAGAAGTATTTACACCACAGGCACAGAGGAATGCTGCAAACAGGCCTCCCCTCCCCCACCCCACCCCCAGAGCTGGCTGTTAAACATTCGCCAGCGCCCCTGCTTGGCACAAACATCTGGTATCTTTCCTATTAGGCAGCAAATGCCACCTCAGAGAAGCCCTCTGTGATTGATTACGTGGGCAGATTGTAAAACCGCACACCTCCCTGTTAAAATTTTACAGCCCCTTCAGATGAGGAGGCAGTTCAAGTTTCGAGATGATGTGTGAGGCCACGGCCACCTTTCTTGTGCCTCAGAGACTAAATCCCACGCCAGCGTTCACCCTCCCTGCTCCTGAAACACCACTCTGCTCCCCTGCCTGTCTGGGGGCAGGGGGGTTGAGCAGAAGAGACCATGGCCAAATGCCGGCCAGAGCTCCTCCTGCCCACAGGCAGCCCTGGACCGTGAGGGCTGTGCAGGGCGGGCCAACCGCGGCCGGGAGGTGCCGGGGACACCAACTCAGAGTAACTCTGGGGACACAGGAAGCACAGCGGTGCCCAGCTTGCTGCCCATGTGCCCCTGGTTCCACGCACTGCAGACTGACAGGCCACCCCACAGCCCCACGTGGTGTGACAGAGATCACACGAGCGTGTGCATACATTGTATGGGCAGGCACCCGGCACGTAGGAGGTGCTCATGAGAGGGAGCCATTATGGATCAGGATCGAGGAGCAGTTAGTTAGACAAGGTCCCAGAGCGGTGGCTGCCGGGACACTGAGTTACGGCTCCGTGGTGGGGCGGCCGCTTCCTTCTACAGAAGAGCAAGCTGAGGCTCACAGAGGAGAAGCAATGTGGTGTCAGCTCCCCAGAGGGTACACCCCCCCTTCCTCACTGACCGTGGGTAAGAAATCCAGAGCCCCCTCAGCCGATTCTCTGCAGCACCCCCCCCCCTCCCCTGGGCTCTCTCCTGGGCCCTGCGCTCGCCCCTTGCTCCGGATGCTCTGCCAGCAAGCTCCCTCCCACCCCCCCTGTGGTCCAGGATCCGGGAGGGGGGCTCTCCAGGTGGGGGAGGACTGGCGAGTGCCCACTTACCAACACCTCCGAGGTAGGGGCTGATGGTCCTCCAGGCACCGATGCTGCCCTGCCGCATGCGCTGCCCCACCGCCAGCTCCAGGTACAGGAGGGGCATGCCCTCGACGATAAGCATGATGACGTAGGGCACCAGGAAGCTGCCTGCGGGGGTCCAGAGCCAAGGCCGGGCCATCACTGATGAGGTTTCCTCGGGAGCCCACCCGACCTCCATGCACATCCACCCTCTCTTCCTTCCATCTTTCCACTTGTCCGTTCATCTTTCTACCTTTCCACCCCCCCCCCCAGCCTCCCACATTTCCACTCTTCCTCCATTATTCTGCCTTCACTCTCCTCCACCTTTTCCACAACCCACTGTTCTTTCATTCCTCTCACCCATAGGTCATGTACCTGTTTTCTTCTATTCATTTGTCCGCCCTCCCAGCCACCCATCCATCCACCCACCCAACTATCCACCCATCCATCCATCTACCTATCCACCCATCCATCCATCCATCCTTATATCCTTTTCATCTTTCTATTTATCCATCCACCCATCCATCCGTTCATCCGTCTGTCCATGGATGACGTGCAGACTCATCAGCTAAAAAGTTTAAATACTTCCATCCTGGGCGGTAAACGGCCACTGTCCCAAGCCCTTGAGTGCTTCCCTCCATGCCTCAGCCGCCCGAGCCCCTCTGTCAGAAACCCTATTCCGTCTCCTGTTGTAGGAACCAATGGCAGGGGTGGGAGAGACAAGGGGGCCGCAGCGGACAGAGCCCAGGCCACCATCTCCTTTTACAGAGCACCTCCACTGTGTCTGTTTTGTACAGTGGCTCCCTGCTTAATATTTTCTTTTAATAAAGACTACTCTGACTAATACAAATTTAAAACCCAGGGGCTTCTAGGAGCCGCCTGCAGATAAGGGCCTGTGGGGATAGTAGGGAGCCGGGGTGTGGATGGAGCGATGGAAGCCTTCCCCACTGCTGGCGCCCTGACAGAGGTGGGCAGCCGGCTGGGGGCTCCGCGCAGCCCTGCCCGAAGCTTCTCCTGTGAGCCCCATCCCTCCCTCCCCCCTGCTCCTGGCTCCTTGGCAGTGAATCCAGGAAGAGGTCCCAGAGGTAAGAGGGCAGGACTCCTGATTAAAGTAAAACCCTGACGTTACAGCTGCAGGGATTAAGGGCAGGTTACAGAAGGTTCCGAAAGTGTTCAGGTAAAGAATCAAATATACATACTTCCGTGAACATCTAATATTTACAGAAATGCCTCTGTCGTGCGTACGTGCTGCCTCAGAGCCTGCCTTCCTCCCCCGACCACAACATGACGTTTGTGTCACCCTCGAGTAGCTGTATGGCACTCACTTCATCGGTCCTCAGACACTGGACTGTAGCCAGGTCCCTGCCACTCTAAACAGAGCAGTGGGACCCAGCCTGGGCCACGTGTTGGGTTCTTTCCTCGGGACAGAGATCCCAGAAGTAGAGTGACTGGCACCAGGGCCTAGCAGAGAGCGGGCAGAGCCATCCATCTGCCGCCGTAGAGAGAAAGGCACGGCTGTGCGCAGGGCACCACCAGGCCTCACGTGCCCGGCTGCGTCGTCCTTGCTCCCATGGGGGCCGGCGACAAGTGCTCCCCTCTGCTTCTGGAGTCTGCTCTGACGACTTCTGGGCCCTGCTCCCCTCCCGCCCTGCGGAAATGTGTTTGGACATCTTACCAGGTGCTTCTCAGTAGCAAAGAGTCCAAGAGGCCAGCTGCTGGGTGGGGACGCCCACCTGACCCCACGACAAGAGCTGTGCTGGCACCCCCACTTGGAGCAACACTCACACCCTCAGAGGCTCTAAGAAAGGCTTATTTTCACCCAAGGTGTTAAACAGTAACCACATGAGGCCTGCAAGGTCCATGGCAGGGCCGGGCTGATGGCCCACTGCCCATGGGCAGCTGGAAATCCAAGGCCTGGTGCCCAGCTGGTGGCATGGAGGCTCCTGAGGCTGCCATCGGTCATTTCCGTTGCCCAGCCCCCAACCGTCCATCACACCCTCCCAGCGAGTTTGCTCACAGCTATTTTCTTAACAAGTGACGTTAGAACAACCGAACCCCTTTTCGCAGAAAAAATGAATCTCAACCCCTATCCCCCATTTTATACCCCCTTCCCCAGATCACAAAACAGATCACAGACCTCTGTGCACAGTTCAAAACTACAAAACTTCTACGAGACAGCCCAGGAGAACATCTGTCTGACCGTAGGCTAGGCAAAGATTTCTCAGATAGCGTGTCAAAGGTGCTATCTATGAAAGGAAAGTATTGATGAGTTAGATTTAACTTTAAAAGTGTGTTCTGTGAAAGGCACGGTTCAGAAAGTGACAGAGGCAAGTGAAAGACTGGGAGAGACTCTTGCAGAACAGGTATCTGGAAAAGACTTACCGTCTAGACTTAAAAAGGACTCTCAAAAGTCAACAATAAAAAAAAAAAAAGGAACCCATTCAAAAAAGGTACAAAAGGAAATCTACAAATGGCACCTTAGCCCATGAAAAGATGCCCAACACCAGCGTTTATTATGCAAACGAGCAAATTCCAACCAAATGAGATGCACTGCACACCCCTTGGAGTGGCTAAAGTAAGAACGGCTGATAACACTAAGTGCTGGCGAGGACCCTGGGGCACACACCTGCACATCTCTAGTGGGAATGTAAAACGGGAAACGGTTTGGCAGTTTCTTATAAAGCTAAACACCACTCACCATACAGCTCAGCGAGTATGCTCCTGTGTGTCTACTCTAGAAAAATGACAACGTACATTCACACAAAAACCTGTACATGAATGTTTACAGAAGCTCCAGTCAGAGTCGCCAAAACCCAGAAACAACTCAACTGCCATCCATTGGGTGAGTGGATAAATAAATTCTGGTGCATCCACACAACGAAATGCTACTCAGCCAGTAAAAAGGAACAGACCACTAATCTCATGCAACAACGTCGGAGACTCTGGGAAGCACTAGGCTGCGTTAAAGATGCCCGAGTCAGAAAGCTGCATACTGTACGACTCCATTTATAGGACATTCTGGAAAAGGCAAACACGGGGGGACAGAAGACAGGGTTGTGGGGCTTTGGGAATGGAAGGGCGGGCTGTAAGGGGTGTTACTTGTGGTGGTGATACCTTACATTCATCAAAATTCCTAGAACAGCTCCCAACAGAAGTGTAGTTTTCTGCAGGTAAACGTATCTCAATAAAAGAAAAATTAGTTTTTTAATCAGTTTGAAAACGAGTCCACTAACCGACCCTCTTCCCACTGGACACTCCCCATGATCCTTTGATGTAAAACCTCTTAGGGGCACCTGGGTGGCTCAGTCAGTTAAGCGTCTGACTCTTGATCTCAGGGTTGTGAGTTCAAGCCCTGTGTTGAGCTCTGCACTGGGCATGAAGCCTAGTAAAATAACATAATATAAAATAACATAACATATAAAAACATAACATATAAAAAACATAACATATAACATATAAAATAACATAACATAAAACAACACAACACACACCACCACGCCACACAACGAAAATAACACAAAACACAAAGTAACACAACATATAAAATAAAAGAAACCTCTGACGCTGCCTTAGCACGAGGAGACCCGATCATCAGGGAGAGGCAGGCACAGGCCTTGGCTCCCGCGGGTCTGGACGGTGCGCGCTGTGAGAGATTCAATATGGCGGCACGTTCTCTGCAGCTGCTCCTGCGAACAGGTTCCTGCCCCGCCCCCCCCTCCGGCGACCAGCTCCTCCAACAGGATGTGGGGGTGGGGAAAGGACGCCATGGTGGTTCCAGAGCTGAGCCCGGGTCTCAGGACGCCTTACAGCTGGGGATGAAAAGCACACTGGAAGGGACCGAGGGCCCATCCAGCCCAGCCTGCCCACCCGCGGTGCCGCCAAGAGCCGGGCCTGAGGAAGCCGGCAGAGACATGCCCGGGCCCCCGCGGCACGGTGAGAACTCACTGTTTCAGCCACGACCCCCCCCCCCTCCACTTTTAACCGCCACACTTCATCGTGAAGTTCCTAAAAACAAGGACATTCTCTTGCATGATCCCAGGGCGGAGGCCAGAACCGGGAGAGTGACATGGAAACAGCACTATCATTTGATCTACAGGCCTCACTGGAATTTGACCCACTACCCCAGCCCTGCCCTCCCTCGGGTCTCGCCACCACCCATGGCACCTGAGGTCACATCTCGTCAGTCACCCTCAATCCGGGACAGCCTCTCGGGCTCTCCTTGGCTTTCATAACCTTGACCTGTGGGGCTGTACTTGCCAGCTGTTCTGCAGGATGTCCCTCGCTCTGGGTTTGGGCAGGAGCCCTGAAGCGACCTGGGTCGTTGTCCAGAGGCCCGTGATGCTGCTTCGCCCCCTTCCCGGCCAGGTTAACTTTCTCACTTGGTCAAGGTCGGGGTCTACTGGGTGTCTCTGCATAAAGTTCCTGCCTGCCCTTGGAAACGGTTCTGTGTCTGGCCGGGAAATATTCTGAGACGAGGGAGCCGTCCCATTGCCCAGATTCAGCTGGTCTCGTGTTGCTTGCTGAGCGGTGACTTTCTAATTCCATCCTTCCTTCCAAGTCCCCAAGTTTTAGGCTGGTCTGTCGTGCAGAGGTGGGTCACGGCGAGCGGGGCCTGGGCCCGTGCGCCTCTGCACTTCTTTGGGTGAAGGGATGTGTATAGTCACTGAGGACACTTATATTCCAAGGATACAAAGACAGCTCTGAGCCTAGAGAATTCTCATTGCCACCTCCCAGCATGCACCACGATGTCTTGGCCGCAGTCCTTTCTTTAAAAAATTTTTAAGTCTTTATTTTTGAGAGAGTGAGAGAGAGAGAGAGACAGAGCATGAGCAGGGGAGGAATAGAGAAGGAGACACAGAATCAGAAGCAGGCTCCAGGCTCCGAGCTATCAGCCCAGAGCTCGACGTGGGGCTCAAACCCATGGACCATGAGATCGTGACCTGAGCTGAAGCTGGATGCCTAACCGACTGAGCCCCCAGGCACCCCACGGCCGCAGTCCTCTTGACGCTGGTCTTCTCCAGGTCACTCTACAGGCTTATTGTCAGACCGGGTCACTCTCTGCCTCCCGCCCCCTGCCCTCCCACTCGGGCAAACTTCTCCTCACACCTAGAATAACACACTCCCACCGCTGACTCTGAGCCGCAGTGGCCCCCCTCACGCCACCGCAGCCGCGTGGCCCTTCCCGTAGGGCCGGCCTCTGCACGCCTGCCCCTGCTGTTCCCTCAGCCTGGAGTGCTTTCTCCCTTCTCTCATTTCTCTGCCAAACATGCCTTCCTCAGAGAGGCCTTCCGGTCCCCCTTAGTGACGACCGTCCCCACGCCAGAGCGGTCCTCCACCTTCTCACCCCGCTGGCCTTCCTTCCACGCAGTTACCCATGTGGAATTACACTGTGACTTTAGCTGACTACTTGTCTGTCTCCGCTTAGCGCGGAGCTCCCTGGTCTGCGCAGAACGGGGCTGGCAGAGAGCAGAGCACCGTGAGGATTAGTTGGAGGCAGGACGGAACCCTTCAGGCCTCACCAGACCTTCTATGCACATCACTTCCTCCAGGGACCTTTTCAGGTCACCCGAAGCTCCGTGGGGTGCCCCCCCCAGATCATACAGAGGGTCTACTGCTCTCTTCAACCCTACTTCTCTAAACAGCTCCCCAGCGCCAAGATGGGGTCTGGCTGTTGAATCTCCAGTCCCTAACAGAGGGCTGGATACAGAGTAGGTGCTCAGGGTTTGTTGAATGACTGTTTGATGGTAAGTGGCTCTCTGATGGTGGTTCTACTTGGGTGGACAATGTGTGAAGTTAGTATCAGAGAGAGGTGACAGAGAGGCCTGGTACAGTTCATCATGTTGCTAAAATTTCATTTAAGATTTCTTTGAATTCTTGCTTTATTTTGTGGCTGTATTAGGTAGCACGGACCTTTGGCAGGTCTATAGGGACCTGTGCCTTCCTCAAAAAGGCTGAGCCCTCAGAAGGAAGTCTTCAGACCTATGATAATACACCATAGATCAAACTACAAGGGGCCCTCTAAGGCCTCAGAGCAACTGTCTTCCTCTGAAATCGATTTGCCATGAGAAACAGAAGAAAATTGGTAGCAGGTTTCTAGTACCCGGTCTCTCAGAGCCAAAAGGACCCTGTGTGTTTGGAAAAGCATCAGGCAATGATGAGGGACAATCTAAGAAGAAAAAAAAAATGTATGACGATGAAAAAAATATGGCAGGTGAATTTAAAACCAGTGGAGGCAATAAGCAAAAACAAAAACAAAACACAAAAAATAACAAAACCCAAAACAACAACAACAACAATAAAAACAAAAAAAAATACCCACAACCTTTAGAAATTACCCTGCAGCTCCGGGAGAAAGGATAAAGCAGAAAGGACAGGAGGAGGCACGGACGCAAGCCTAAGCCCTCCCTAGAGCTCCACGGAGAACCCAGCAGGACAGAAGGCTGCCAACTTAGCATCTGGAACGGTAACAAATTCTTCCAGAATATTCCTTGGCCGCGTTCCTTCAGGGCTTACTAGTCCCAGGTTAAAAAAAAACAAATTAAGTTTTGCGAGCTATCATGTGCTAGGTACCAGGGGGGCAAAGATGGTGGGCGCCCTGGAGGTCCGGAGACTCGGGTCCCGGCGCGCCAGTCTGGAAGATTCGCCCCACGGAGCATCACGGTCGGTCGTTCAGCCCCGTCTGCAGCCGAGCAGGTGAGAGCGGAGCGTCCTCAGCTCAGCGGGCTCCTGTGGGAAGTTCCGTCCCGTCTCCCAGAACCCGAGGGGGCTTCGGGCGGGGGCGGAGACACACCCTGAGAGGAGGAGGGGACCCCGGGCACAGAGCAGCTTTTTCTAGCCGGAGGGACGTCTGTCCCTCTCCCTGGGGAAGCCCACCGCCCCGAGGTGGGGGTCTCACCGTGTCAGGCAGCCCATCGGGCAGCCCCGCAGCCCATCCACAAGGACCAGTTGGCTGAGATCTACAAAAAGCACCGACTTCCGGAAAGACCTCTGGTGTACCTGACGATGGCCAAGAGCTGGCTCGATGCCGCTGCAATCAGCAGGGGGCCTGGGGGCCGGTCTCTGCCGGCCTCGCCCCCTTCATGCTAGAAGCCATCCTAGTCTGAGACACAACCAGTGCGAATGTATTGAACGCTAGACACGGAGCTTGCAAGTTCCGAGATAAGGCTGCGCACCGAATGGGTACATTTGCTGCTGCGGATGAACACGGCCTCTCACGGAGCTGTTCTAAGTTTATAGTTTCGAAGGGAATCGAATGATTTTGGAAATGAGCGTCAGAGGTGAGGTAAAAAGAGCAAGACACTAAATTACATAAAAAATATGCTCTTAATTTTTTTTAAGCAAAAAAAAATCAAGGGGTACTGGGATTGGGGGTGATTTTGTATGTTATTTCTTTGTATATCCTCTATCTTCCAAAGGTCCTACTAAGGACATGTATTACATTTGTGACCTGCCACCCACACATGCACACACGCACACGTCATTCTGGAACATGTTGCTGCTTATTTTCCTAATTATCACAGCCAGTACCCTATCTGTTGGCTGCTCCCAACAAGCTCACGACAAGACAAAATCCTCCGTATAAAATTTATCTCTGCGAACCTTGCTCAGTGCTTTGAGACGGACAATCAGGCGCAGCCACTTTCAGGGGAAGGTCTGCTCAGCCTTCTAGACTCATGTTCTCTTTCCGCTTACACACCTTTGTCTCTGCCCAACCACACAAGGGCGTTTTAACCTGATATTTTTTTGGGGGGGTGTGCGTGTTTAGTTTAAGGGGCACAGATCGCAAATTCCCAGGTGATGCTTAAGTTTCTGGCGTGGGGACCACACTCCGAGGAGCGCTGTCCTATGCTCTGCGGCCCTCCATCCTGACACCTTCCCCCCTCACTGACCCTCTTCCATCTTGGCTTTTTCCCAAAAACTTTATTTGGAGTTGACAGCAGTCAACATTTTGGAAACAGAAAAATGGAGGTGCTCCCTCACCCTGCCTGACGCCTTGGTCTCAAACAAGACCAAGGGCTTGCAGATGCCCAGCCCGCCTGCCCCCGCCCCTCCTTGCCCAGTCTCTCTGCCGGCATCCACCGCTCCACCGGCGACCCTGGTGGACGCGCCCCAGCTGTGGCCCCGTCTCTGTGAACTACAACTCTGAACGCACCCCTTCCCCACCTGAAATCCTGGCTCTGCTGCCCGAGGGAAGTTCTAGCTTCCCAGTGAAGTTACTGAGGGTTCTTTGGTTTGGATGCACGCTGGGCCCTTCCCTACTTTCCTCCTCTCCCGTCCTGCCATTGCCCCAGCGCCCGCCCCCTATGTCCGGGCCGCGAGTTTCCGGCCATTCCCCCCAGATGCACACCCTTCTGTGTCTTTTGCACACAGGGGTTTCTTCTGCCTGGAAGGCTTTTGCCTCCAAGTCTCCCCAATGAGCTCAGACTCCTCAGTCAAGGCCTAGATGAAGTGTCACCACCACCGGAAGCCTTCCTGGGTTCTCTCGGGCAGTTAGTCCTGCCCCGAGTCATTTCAGTGAGGCCTCCCGAAGAACTGTCTGCAGAAGCTCTTGCTGCCCCACGTGGAAGGGACATTTTCACGGGGCCACACCCTTAAGGATGACGACCACCTTTGTCCCTGGCTTGCGGCAGATACTCCATCAATACTTGTTGAAGGACTGAAGTTATTAAACTCCTAGGATGTTTCTGTTGTTGAGTGTTTAATTTTCTGCGCTCCTTCCTGTTTGGAAAAGGATAGAAGATGGCCGTTCTCGTCCTGGTGCCCTGTAGGATCCCCTGCGGAGCTTTAAAACTAACACTTAGGCCACACGTGAGACCGACTCGTCAGGATCTGGGGCGGGAGGGACGTTGCATGTTTCACAGCTCCTGGGTGACGCTAGTGTGCAGACGGGTAGGGCCGTCTCCCCCCGCAGGTGGGTGCTGAGTCCTGTCTGGGGCCCTTCCTCCCACCAGGAGGGTCGGGGGGGCTGTGTCTGCACCCACAGTGCTGTGCACAGTAAGAAGTGGCTTTAAAGTCACTTTTAACTGAGGGAGGAGGAGGAGCATGGGTACACCCGGCAGAGAGAGGCACCAGACATTTGGGGGAAGGGCAGAGGCTGGGCTGGCCTGACAGCTACACGGGCTTCTGGGCGGGGGGGGGGGCGGGGGGGCACCGCAGACAGCAGGTGCTTGGCCAGGCCCCCTCCGAGGCGAAGGGAAGCTGTGGTTGAGTGTCACAGTACATGGGGTGGGGAAGTCAAGTGCCCCGAGTCGGGGCAAGTCGGGGCCTGGGACTCCTGTCCTGCTTCGATCAGAAGATGAGGCCCTGACACCGGGGGTCTGGAGAGAGCCCCGACTCAGACATGGGAGTGGCCTGAGCCCCAGCCACACCTCCAGGAACCCCTCTTTTTCTTTGGACTTGTGCCCCCTCTCTCAGTGGCTGCAAGAAACACGGTGCGTGTGGCGAGGAGCCTCGCACGCGCTAGCTCTCGGCACAAGGTCCAGAAACCCCAGCACGGGCACCAGATGTGGCTTGTCGAAGGTCTCACTGACCACATGGTCCCACTGCCAGGACCCAGCATCTGGAGCTGCCTTTGGAAACTTCATGTGTTCCATACCCTACAAGCCCCGAAATGCAGCGCCCGCCACCTGCCCAGCCACGCCCTATACACAGAGCTGGTGTGGCTCAGTCCCAGGCCAGGCGCGCACATCTCTGCCACCCCCACCTGCCGGGACCTTACATGGGGAAAGGTCCCCAGGACATCACAGTGTGAAATTGGCCACGGTGAGAGCATTTACCCTGCGATAACCATCAGATGCTCCACATTAGCTCTTCCTTCTCCCCTGCCCCGCCCCCTCCAGGCAACTGATCCACATTTCCCAGCATGCCCCACTACCTGGCTCCCAGCAGCTGGTGGCCCCGGGGTAGGGGGCACATGAGCATCCCCGACCTCCATCCAAGGTGTGCTCTACGGCCCTGCAGCGTCTGTTCCCCTTAGGTGCTGGTTAGAAAGGCAGATCCTGCCCCCGCCTCACCGCAGATCTGAGTCAGGATCTCTGGGGGCAGGGACCACAGACCTGCAGTTTATTGGGGTCCCCAGGTAGAGATGCGATGCTCTAAGCACCGGAGAGGAATGGCGGAGGTGGGGGGGAGGGGGCTTTGAGGGGCCGTGGGACAGCCAGTCTGAGTGCCATCCAACCAACCCAGGCAGGTGCCCTCTGATCTTCCTCTTCACAGCTCAAATACAACAGAGAGAAAACTTCGGGGGGAAAACCCTCCGCATCGTCACCAGACATACAAAGTGCCCTCGGGTGTCCACGTTTCTGCCACAACTCGAGCGTGTTTATACACAAATCGGTCGCTGGGGTACCTGCTTTCCACACGGGCGTACACAGCACGTTCGAATCCCGATTCTGTTCTGGAACCACGCCGTCTTACGCTCTGACACGGTCGCCAAGACCAGGTGACTCGTTCAAGAAGAGGCTTTTATTTTTTCCCTAGCGCCGGCCGTACCGGCGTGTTAGCTTCCAGAATTAACATTCCTCGTGCCGGGCCGGCTCCGCAGGGCAGGACGGAAACAAGCCTGCCGGTCACGGGCACGGCCCCGTGGAAGGGAGCTCGGACTCCCTAATCCCCTTTATGCCGGGAAGTATTTTGGCACAGCTTGGCTCTGTCACTTATAAACAAGCTCTTTGTTGGCTGGGGGGACTCTGCCTAGAAGGAGGTGGAACACTCCTCTGGAGCCTTTCGTGATGTGGGTGGTTCACCTTTTAGCTTTGGGCCTGCAAACGGCCTGGATTTGGGGCCACGTAAATCACGTATTAACAGATGACACCGGCGGGCAGGGAAAGGCTTGGGGGAACCGCCAGCAGCCCCGCCTCGCATGCCCTGCGCTTTTCCCAACAAGGCCTGCTGGTCCATCCAACAAAGGGTCCTCCGCGCCTCCTCTGACCTGGTCACTTCACACGTGGGGTGGGGGTAAGGGGGGCCGGGAAAGGGGGCTCCAGGCTGACAGCAGCTTCCCAGGTGGAGGAAATAACCTCGGGCAAAGTGCGGAGGCAGAGAATGCCCCTTCCACCGAGAACCGTCCAGAGTAGGTGGTGGGGCTGGGAGACGAATGGCAGGACATGGGGGGAAAGAGGGTCAGGAGTTGGGTGATGATGAAGTCCTTACTGTGGAACCCGATAAGCTGTTTTATCTGTATTCTTTAGACATTTATGCGTAAGACGGACCCACGCAGCCTAGATCTGCCCACCCGGGACACCTTCAGACAGCCCCCCATCCATCCTCTGCTCCGTGTCCGCCTGTCCGTCAGCCACCCATCCACCCATCCAGCCCAACTACGCTCTGTACCAGACCCACGAGTTTTTTTTTTTTTTAAAGCTTATTCATTTATTTTGAGAGACAGAGAGAGGGAGGGACAGAGAATCCCGAGCAGGCTCTGCACTGACGGTGCACTCAAGCGCCCCCAGGATTTCTTCTTTCCTCTCCTGAGTCCTGAGGGGCTGGCGGTTCTTCCAGCAACTCCTGACTTATATTCTATTTCAGAATTACTCCAGCCTCCCAGGGTCACCTGCAGACTATTTAGGTGATGGTGTTATAAACAAAGAATTAAACAGTCAGGTGACCAAGGCTCACCCGGCCGGATGGTTGGAAAACACGCAGCCGGGAAAGAGGGATCATGGGTGGGCGTCCTGACGATTCTTTGAAAAGTCAGTTATGAGCTGTTACAACATACAACACAGGCTCTTTGAATAATTGTAATGTAATTACGCTCTTCAAGCTGATAAAGGAATCAGAGAGGGGCACCTGGGTGGCTCAGCCGGTTGAACAGCCGACCTCAGCTCAGGTCAGGATCTTGCTGTTTGTGGGTTTGAGCCCCACATCGGGCTCTGTGCTGACAGCTCGGAGCCTAGAGCCTGCTTCAGATTCTGTGTCTCCCTCCCTCTCTGCCCCTCCCCTGTTCACACTCTGTCTCCCTCTCTGTCTCAAAAATTAAATAAACATTAAAAAATAAAAAAAGTTTAATTAAAAATAAACATTTAAAAAAAATTTTTTAAGGAATCAGAATTAAGGCGTGCTATGTAAAAAACAGCTCTGTGGATTAACTTTTTTGTCATTTGGTTTTCTGAGCTGGTGGGGAAAGGGGAACGCGGGCAGTGTTTTAGGTCTTGGTCCTTCTTACACGGGTTTAGGGTTTATAAATACTTTGATCTAACACCTCTTATTGTCCTCTATGGTGAAAAACAGTCCTGATGATAGAAGACATCACACACACACGCACACACACGCACACACACACAGTGCAAAGAAAAATCACTCAGATAACTATTACTGACATTTTGGAGTAGTTTTTTCTGAGTCTCTTTTCTTGGCATATTTTTAAACATAATTAAGATCATCCCTTTTACACAGTTTCGAATCTGACTTCCTCCCCCTCCACTGAATATATGACGGAAGAAAACTCCTATGAAAGTTCTGGAAATGCCTTCTTAGGGGCTGCAAAGAACATTCCATTATTTACTGAACCAGACTCCTTTAGTTGATGGCTCAGGAAGTTTTTCTTTCTTTTTATTTATTTGGGGGGGGGAGGGAGGGAGAGGGAGTCCCAAGCAGGCTGAGCTGTCAGTGCAGAGCCTGATGTGGGGCTCAAACCCACGAACTGAGAGAGCATGAGCTGAGCTGAAGATGGCTGCTTAACCGACTGAGCCTCCCAGGTGTCCCACGGGCTTAGGAAGCTTGTAACATTTTACTCTTACGAAAAGATGGAGACCCTCCTGCCATTTCCACCCTCGGTCGGATTTAGGTCGAGTCCCAGAAATGGAACCGAGGAGGACAAACTGTTTAATGCTGAGGCTTGACCCCCTCTTGCTGCACTGCCTACCAAAGCGACGGCCGCGTGCAGGGGCTCTGTGGCACGTCAGGAAGGTGTCCAGGGCCCTGCGTGAGCGCGCGCGGTCGGTCTATCTGGGGAGAGTGAGTGCGTGATGCTCCGGAGGAAGCGCTTGCAAACCAAGCCAAACCGCAAAACAGAATTGCAGCGAGTTCCCTTCCCCTCGCCTGCGGTCCCAGGTGAAACCAATGCTTTAACACAAAATTTAAACAACTGGCTCACGATCCTTTTTACCCCGAGTTTCAAGTCGTGCTGCTGGGAATACGTGTCTGATTTGAAAATTGGTAGCAGCAGTTTCTGCGGGACAAGACGATTCCCTGCTCACTTTTCACACTTAGAGGTAAGGTTTGCTCTCCAGCCGTCGGACTGCTGCTGTCCCAGGAGGGAAACGGTCCCGGAGCCTCCTCGGGCTCTCGGCAAGGGCGTGGGGCGCTCGGCCGTCCCTGGGATGGGGTTGGGGGTGGCAGAGAGCACCGTCCCCCGCCCAGGGAGGCCCCGGGGAAGAGCTGAGCAGCGGCGCGCCTCAGTTTACCGGCCCCGGAGCACAGGCCCCGTCGCGCGCACCCCCGCGGGCGCACTCACCTCCGCCGTACATCTGGCACAGGTAGGGGAAGCGCCACACGTTGCCCAGGCCCACGGAGTACGAGATGCAGGCGAAGACGAACTGCAGTGGGTTGGCCCACAGCGGCCGCGCCTTCTCCATGGCCGCGGGCTCGGCGCGGGGCTGCCTCGGAGCGCGGCTGCCGGTGCGTCCCGCCCGCTCGGCCCTGGGGTGGCCCCGCGCCGCCGCCGCCGCAGGCTCGCTCGCGTTTTAATTGCTAATCTCATTAACGCGCGCCCGCTGGAGGGGCGAGGCTGGTAAATGGATGACGGCGGGCCCCACCCCGCGGGCCGCTGCGGCCGGGAAGGCAGCCGGGATTGCGCGGCACGGGGTTGGGGGCGGCGCCCGGGGCGTGTTGCTGCGCTGGGGAGCCGTCAGGTCCGCCCAGCCCACCTACCCATCGTTTACTGGGTGCCTACTGGGTGCCAGGCTTGGCCTGGGGACGAGGCTGTGAACGGCGGACATCATCCCTGACCCTCTGGGAATGGGCATTCCCAGCAGGGAAAAGCTTACATTGGACGGGATAAAATGTCCTACAGAAAGGACAAGTTCCTATCGTCCTGAGGCAGGAAGAAGACAGCTGAGGCAAAGAAAAAGGGTGAGCAGTGCCGGGACATGGGCTGGGGTGGTCAGGGAGGGCTTCCCAGAGTAGGAGAAATAACGTTTGACCAGAAACTGGGAGGGAGGCACTTTCCACCCGCTCCACCCTCCAAAGACACACACTTCCGGGAGTCAAGAGGCGTCCAGGCGGCCAGGCTTCCCTCCATCTGTAGGCAGGCCCTACTTGCCTACTGTGTACGGAGCAGAGAGTTCTGCTCTGTAGTGCAGGGTGGGGCCAGGAATCCAGTCTGAACAACCTCTGTGAAATAGTCTACTGGTTGGCTGAGTCTAAGGGCTAGAGATTCTGATTCATGACACTGACATTGAGGCCTACGAGACCAGTCTGGAAAGGTTATTTGGTTCAGGGTGGTCACTAGACATGTCTAAGCCTGGTGCTTTGGAGAAGTGCCAGAGCTGGCTTTGAGTCTCACCTTTGCCACTGACTTCGCTGTGTGCCCTTGGGCAAGTCACTTAACCTCTCTGAACCACTTTTGCCTCATCTGTAATGGAAACAAACCTATCTCCCTCCTGAGGGCTCATGTGAGAATTAATCGATTGCTTTTAGGTGGCATTACAGTAAGTGGGCAGTGAAGGGGCCGCTGTTCTAAGTCCCCAGTAGTGTGGATGAATGAATGCATAATGCGCTAAATCGGCTCATTAATAATATACTTTGAACAGTGCCTGGCACATAGCGCTATGAAAATTCTTTTTTTTTTAATTTTTTTTTTAATGTTTTACTTATTTTTGATACAGAGAGAGACAGAGCATGAGAGGGGGAGGGGCAGAGAGAGAAGGAGACACAGAACAGGAAGCAGGCTCCAGGCTCTGAGCTAGCTGTCAGCACAGAGCCTGACGCGGGGCTCGAACCCACGAACGTGAGATCTGACCTGAGCCGAAGTCGGAGGCTTAACCGACTGAGCCAGCCAGGCGCCCCTGAAAATTCTTGATACATAACTAAAATTAAAGAGAGATGACGGTTGGAGTCGCTAGTGGAAATCTTCCTTGAAGCCAAAATGAAATGATTAGGCTGGCATCTGCCTGGCTGCTGGGAAAGAAGGCAGTGTGGTGAGGAAGGCGGAGGCTTCTCAGACGCCGCTACCCGCCCTTGAACTTTCTGTCTCCAAAAGGCAGAGCAGAAAAAGTCCACAGTGCAGCAAGGGGGGCGGGGGTGTACTATTTTGATTTTTAAACTTTGGATTCTGGTATTTTTCCTACAACTGGCCTCCTCCCCAGAGGGACCCACCACCCCAGGCTAGTTTCTGCTGCTTTTGCACGTGAACATGGCGCCCATGAACTCGTGCGGGATGTGCCCCGCCCTGCCTGGCGTCCTTGTGCGATTCAGTCCTCTGCAGCCAGTGTGCGGTTCTAAGGCTGTTCTTCCTCACGGCTACATAGTATTCTCTGCTGTGAACATACCCTAGTCAGTGACCACAGGACGTTTGGGGCTGCTGTGACCAAAGCAGTGAGGAATATTCTAGTACGTGCCTTTGGGCGGACGAATACACTCAATGCTGGGAACTTTCGGTCGGGTGGCAAGTGTCTGTGCGGCTTTGGCAGCTGTTGCCCAACTCTCTTCCGGAGAGGTAGGGCCGGCTCACACTCCCACAGGAGTTTCGGCTGCTCTGTGTCCTCACCAACGTCTGTCATTCTGTTCTCAAAGTGCCACCCAGTTTCAGGGTGGGCGTGTAGTGATAATTTTCACCTCCCGAATACTAATGAGGCTGCATGCCTTTCCACAGGCCAGCTGGGTCCTCTGGAGAACCTTTTTCACGGAGCGCACGGTCCTCCGCCGCTTTGTAGTTGGCTGGTCTCTTTCCCTTCTGACCTAGGACATTCTGGAAGAGTCCTCTGTCCGTTTTACGCACAGTGGGAATTTCTTCCCTCCGTCTGTGACTTGCCTTTCTATTCCATTAAATTCTATTAAATTCTTTGAATTTAACAAAGTGCAATTGTCCAATCTTTCCCTTTTGATAGTCTCTGTTAGTTGTGTTTGTTTGTTTGTTTTGACAGAGGTCCTGTTTGAGAGATGTCTCCCTCAGCAACGCCGAGGTTGTGAAGGTATTCCTGAGAATTTAAATTTGTGGGAAAGGAAGGCAGTCTGTAGACGGGGCCACCGTTTGAGTGCTGCTGGCGAGTTCAGACAGAAAGCAGGTTGCCGCCTCCAGCTGTCTGCTCGGCGCCTTCTTGTCCCGTAAATGAGTTTTCCCTGGAGGGTGCCTGGCCACATGGCGGCATTCAGGAGCTGGGCACCCCGGAGGGATGTCCGGCACAGTTGCTTGCCACCTGTGAGCTGTTGGGGGGGTCATCGGCTTGACAAAGGCGAGGCCCCTCTGCCCTTTCCCACCCACCGGCCTGCAGCCTGTCCAGGGCGTGAGGCCCTGGGTGGGGGCTCTAGGATGCACGAGGCGAGACCCACGGTAGGACTGAGTGAATCTTCGGGGGCGGATGCTCAGGGCTCCTGCCAGGGTCCTCACACCTTCCTGACACCGGCCTGCTGGCTCTCTCTAATCTGGCAAGATGAGTTGTGCTGCTAGAAGCATAAAGAACAGGGCTCCCCAGGAGCCCAGGGAGTGGGAGGCGGTGGAGGTTAGTGGGGGCGGATGCTGAACACCCTGCTCTCTCTGGACTCTGCCTTGTGGCCTCACCAAATTTGCTGGTGTCTGTACTCCCACCGCGGCCACTTCCAGGCTTCTGGCGTGGGGCTGCGGACCGTGGAGCTTTGCGGCTCTCCGTTACGCATGCGCGCAGTGCACACAACCTCAGGAGCGTGATGGAGGCGGAGTAGATAGGGAGTGGTGGCGTTTGAGTATTGTTGCTTCTGTTTTAGATCATTCAACTGTTAGTTTCTATAACTTAAGTTTTAATAATGGCTCTGTTTTTTTAAAACGTTTGTTTATTTTGAGAAAGAGAGACAGAAGAGAATCCCAAGCAGGCTCCGTGTTGTCAGCGCACAGCCCAACGTGGGGCTCGAACCCAGGAACTGTGAGATCATGACCTGAGCCAAGATCAAGAGATGGGTGCTTAACCAACAGAGCCACCCAGGCGCCCCAGTAATCGCTGTGTTTAACAATCAGCTCATGGTCGGTCTCTCAGTCACTGGGCTCAAGCCCTGCTTTGGGCTCTGTGCTGACAGCTCAGCGCCTGGAGCCTGCTTCGGATTCTGTGTCTCCCTCTCTCTGTCCCCTCCCCCCATCGTGCTCTGTCTCTCTCTCTCTCTCTCAAAAATAAACAGTAAAAACAATCAGCTCTCAAAATTCTGGAAAAGGTTTCAGCTGGCTCCCACAAGCCCCCCACAGGGCCTTGGGGTTGGGGGAGCAATGTGCGTTTGTGTGGCCGGGGGTGGGGAGGGGAGCGTGGGGGGGGCTAGGAGATCAAGTTCAAGTGCGCAAGGGCAACAGGGTTCTAGGCTTGGCAAAATCCTGCCTGAGTGCTCCCCAGGGGGTCTCCCTGCCAGAATGGGAGAAATCTTCCCCTCTGACCTGAGAATCTGTCCGGTCTCATCCCAGGACCCGTCACTGAGGACACAGCTTGGGAAGGAGAGAAGGCCCGCCCACTGCGGTTATCCGGTTTGGGGAAGCGGATGGAGAAGGCGGGGCGGTCCTGACTCTGCGCGTAGGTGTGGTCACGGATTGTAGGATTCCCGATCCTTGCCCCCCTTATTGGCGCCACGCAGTTTTCAATCATGTGCTCGCCCCAGCGATAATTCTCTTCCTCACCCCCCACCCGTCCCTGGCTCCCCACGAGATAAAGTCCAAACTCCTCGGCCTGCTCTGTAAGGCCCTGAGGAATTTATTTCTTAATGGGGCCAAGAGGAATTTGATCCTTGCTCACGTAGGTTCCAGAGAAACTAGACTTTTCACCTTCTGGAATACAATGTGCTTTTTTATATTGTGGGCATTTCCCTTGGCCAGGAACACCTTCTCCCTTCTTGACCTGGGAAAAGCCTCCCCCTCCTTCCTGACCCAGATGGAAGATGACCCTTTCTGGGGAGCCCAGCACCCTACGCCTAGCCAGACTATAGTGCTCCCTCTTTCCTGCCCCCCAGGCCTGGGGTGCACATCCGGTTTCTAACACTCTCAGTGCAGGCCTGTCACGAAGAGTGCAAGGTCTGTGTCCCCCCCCGCTCTGTGGCTGGGTCACGTCGCAGTCACCATTTTCTCCCAGCCCAGGTGCAGGCGCGAGTCTCCGTGAAGGTTCGCTGACAAATGAAAAGGCTGCCGCAGACCGAGCACTGTGGGTCAGCTGGTCACTATCGTGCCCTAGCATCCACAGCCGGGCGCCCACGTATCAGGAAGTTTCTTCAGATAGTCGAGCTTTTATGGCTCACCTACTACGTGCCAGGCGCCGGCCAGGCTCAGGCCTGGAGGCACAGCTCTGGACGGAACAGCGCCCCCTCCCCGCTGCCCAAGGGGCCTGCTCACGGTCCCTGCGGGAGTACAGAGACACGCACCTCGAGATCTGGGGGCCCTGCCTCTGGGCTGAGTGTGTGCCTGCATGAGGATGTGTGTGCACATTCCTGTGCGCGCGCGCCTGTGTGTGTGTGTGTGTGTGTGCGCGCGCGCGCGCACGTGGCGCTGAGGAGACAGGAACTACCCTGAGACCTGAGCCTCTCCCGGCTGCAAATGGGGCCCCGGGACTCTATCCCTGGACTCTAAGCGCGCTCTGCAAGCACCCGGGTGCCCATAGATGCCCTGAGCTATCATTAAAATGGAAGTCTTTGGGGGCGCCTGGGGGGCTCAGACACTTAAGCATCCGACTCTTACTAATTTCAGCTCAGGTCATGATCTCACGGTTCATGGGTTCGAGCCCTACATCAGGTTCTGCGCTGCTCGTGCTCTCTCCCTGCCCATCTCTCTCTCTCTTTCTCTCTCAAAAAATAAATAAATAAACTTAAAAAAGTATGCAGGTCCTGCTCAGGCTGCCCCAGGATGGGGCCTTCAGGTATGCAGTTCCAGTCAGCTGCCAGGGGGCCCTTGCTACCGACCCAAGGCCCCGTGTCCCCACATCAGACCCTCTGTGCTTCCCACACTCCAGCCACGTCTGCTATTTTGTCACATTTGTGAACCACGCAGGCTGTTATTTTATTATTTTCCTTTAAGTTAATTCACCTTTTCACTGAAATCCATTTAAAACTGTTTTTTAACATTTATTCATTTTTTCAAAAAAATGTTTTATGTTTTTTATTTGTTTTTGAGAGAGTGCGAGCAGGGGAGGGTCAGAGAGGGAGATACAGAATCTGAAGCAGGCTCCAGGCTCTGAGCTAGCTGTCAGCACAAAGCCCGACACGGGGCTTGAATACATAAACTGTAAGATCATGATCTGAGCCGAAGTCGGACGCTCAACCGACTGAGCCACCCAGGTGCCCCCATTTTTGAGAGAGAGAGACAGAGCACAAGCAGGAGAGGGGCAGAGAGAGAGGGAATGCTGAATACCACACTTTCTCCTTGTACCTGGGATATGCCCCAGGGGGCTCTGTCCCATGAAGCCATTCCAGCTGCAAGATGGAAACCCCAGCCCCCACCTCTCCCACTGCCTTTCAGTCCCTGAGGACCAGGGTCCCTGCTTCCTCAGTGTCTCCCTCTCTAGCCTGGACCTTACGGTCAGGCAGTTCCATGTACCGCCCTCCTACCCGTCTCCTACCCCCAGTTCTTTTGCTGTTTCTCAGCCTTGTACCACCCGAATTCGAGCCTCTCTGGGCTTCCCGGACTGCTGGTGGATGCTTCTGGAAAAACCTTGCAGAGCTGGGACTGGGTCTGCTGCAGATACAGGTTGGGGGAGGGGGTCTTTGCTGTGGCTAGTTGCGCTGATGTCCATGTCCTGTCTCGTGGCCCTGGGCCAGGGCCCAGATCTTCTCTTTGTGTCCCTCTGTCCATCCCCCCTCTTCCCACTGATGACTTAATGTCTACCACTAGCAAGATGTGACATTTTCAAAGTCGAATACAATGAATAAACTACCTTCAAAAAACTGGAAGCAAAGATTGATAGGACCCCGGGGAGAAAGGGACATATCTGCCATTAGGATAGAGGTTTCTATCTTTGTCGGCCCGTGATTCATAGTCAAAGCAGGAGATAGAAAGTGAGGAGAGGAGAATGGAAAATTATACAGATCATTGGAATATGAACCAAATGGAATTTCTAAAAATAAAAAATGCCATAAAAATGAGACATCAGAAACTCAGTGGATGGGTTTCAAAGCGGGTTAGACACAGCTAGAGAGAGAGTCAAGGAATTCGAAGATATGTCAGAAGAAATTTCCTAGAACCCTGCTCAGAGAGACAAAGAGGTTAAAAAAAATTATCAAAGATTAAGATATGTAGAACAATGAAGTAGTAACATATGCTTCCCTAGGATTCTAGAAGGAGAGGGAGAAATTGAGACAGAGCAATATTTAAAGTATGAAGAGCTCAGCATTGCCCCCTACAGACTCATACAGCCTAACAAATCCCGCATAGGGTTAAAAAAAAGAAAAATAGATATGAAAAAGTATCACGACGCCGGAACCTCATGGTCAGCCCTGAATCCACACCAAAGATCTCACTGCAGAAGAATGTTTCCTTCGTGGGATTTTGAAAAAATACAAACGTAGAAGTTAAATCCTGGGCCCACAACTTTGCATGACGAGAGTTAAAATATTCTGCGGAGGTAACTTCAGACCTGGTCAAAGGATGCAACGTGAACATTTCAGGGAGCTGTCCCCACATGCCATTTTTTGGCCATCCAGGAGCCGAGCAGGGCTCAGACATCGCATGCAGTTTTGCAAATACAGCTGCTTTTAGGATGGTCTCCCCACCTTTTTGTTTTCATGACACGAACTTTCTGGAGAGACCAGGTTAATCATTTTAATTGCAGAACGGCCTACACTCAGCATGTCTGATTGTTTCACGAGGGGTCATTTCAGACTTTTTTTCCCTCCCCAAAACTTGTAGAAAATGTGTTCAATTTAGTCCCCATACGGCACAGGAGACGTATATTACAGCACAGTATGAGCACTCAGGTAATTAACTGTGTTGTTATTGATGGACTTTGGGGGGGAAACCGAGTGGATAACCGTTGTACCTTTGCAAAAGGGGAAAGACACCTGGCCTCCCTCACTGAGCAGTCCCAAGCAAGTTAGACTGTCTGCCCAGTCTCGATGCAGAAGTGAAGTGGGTTGATGGGGAAACACTGCGGCCTCCTCCCACGATGGCGCAGCTGGTCGCCCGTGGGGAGAGGCAGCCGCGTGCTCTGAAAACACTAGGCCCCGAGGCGCGGTGGAGAGTCCCCTGCGTCCTTTCTGTTGGTGTTGGCGGAAGGTACCTCTTGGCCCCGCGTATTTGTGCCGGGAACAAACACTTGAGAGCAGCAAGCAGGCGTGATCTGCTGAGGAGGAACAGACGGGCCGTTGTGAAAATATTTTCCAGGGCCGGAGCAGACCTGGGGCCGCGCTGTCCCGGTCGGTGACCCCTGAGGCCCTTCCCTGCGGCCTGCTGGGCTGCTGTGCGCTCGTGCTTTGCTCTCGCGGCGGGAGACGCCCCCCGCATCTCACTCTGCCAGGACACACCCGCGCTTCATTGCTCAGGCTCAGTGGTTCAGGTCGTGTTGGATTTCTTTGGCCTGTTGATACTCAGAACGTGGTCTGTGGCCGAGCAGGGGCCCCACCGGGGTGGGGGCCCCTCCCCAGGCCTCTTAAGTCAAAACCGACCCGCTCTAGCAGGACCCCTGGGGCAGGGGACTTCGGCACATTAGTCTGCAGAGCGCACTGCGTTCGTAAACCTCGCAGCCCATCAGGACCATTTGCGGAGCTTTTATATTAATTAAAAACAAATGTTTTGAGAGAGAGAGAGAGTATATGAGCAAGTTGGGACGGGGAGGAGCAGAGGGAGAGAGAGAACTAGAGAGGGAATCTCAAGCAGCCTCCATGCTCAGTAACGAGCCCGACTCGGGGCTCAATCCCATGACCCTGGGATCATGACCTGTGCCAAAATCAAGTCAGATGCTCAACCGATGGAGCCCCTCAGGGGCGCCCCACCTATGGAGTTTTAGGACAGAGTCCCCCTCCATGTGCCTTTCCCCACCGTTCCGAGTGCTTCTTTGTAAAAGGCCTCCTTCTGCCCGGTTTTCCTATCTTTTCAGCTTTCGCTACAACAATGCGCTCAGAGTCAACAAGACCACGTCGGGCTGCGTTCTGCCCGGGGGAAGACCAGACACACCGGGCTCCCCACACAGTCCCTTTGCTTGACACCACTTCCCCCAATGGCTTCTGCCCTGTTTGTTCTCGTGTTTATATCGGCTCTTTGACGGCAAGACTCGAGAGGCATCGATAGTGCTGCAGGCTTCTCTCCTGCACCAGGCCCACCTCCTCCAGGCTAACGGAACCGTCTTGTCACAGTCACCAGTGACCCCTTGTGGCTCAGTCGAAGGTTGGCTCTGCCAGGTCTGCCCCAGGTGATGGCTGCATCCCCAGGTGCGCCTCCCCTCGGCCAGCACCAGCAAGGGCTCCTGTGGGGGCTGCTGGTGTCCTCTGCGGAGTCTTCCTGTCTCTGAGGTCACACGACACCGCAGCACCCTGGCTTCTCACCCTCGCTCACCCCTTCCGTGCCTCTTCCTCTCTCCTGGCTTCGAGCCACATACACGCAACACCCACACTGTCTCTCCAGCCCCGCTCGGGCCTCAGGCATCTGTCTAGACTTTAATGCCTGCCGTCTCTCCACTGTCCTCATTGGCCTGTCTGCGAGGCACAGGTAGAATTCCCACCTTCACCTCCCCAGAGCCTGCTCCTTGTCTCCGCTGATGCCAAGTGTCACCGAGCAGTTGCTCAGGCCGAACCCTCCGGAGTCATTCTGGACTCCCCTCTCTGAGACCCCACTTCCAGTCTGCACTCCTGTCCTATTCGTTTCAGCCTCGACACGGACCCGCAGTCAGTCTCCTACGCAGGCAGCCGGGGTGAGCTGGCAAAGTGGAAAGGTCTGTGGTGGTGTCCACGCGCGCCGGAGCCTGGTGTGCGCCGTGAGCCGGCAGGTGCACCGATCTCCGCCAGGAGAGCCGCACCAGCCACCGGCGTGTCGTGGCCTCGAACCGGAACAGCCACGAACATCCAGCAGCCGTAGATGGTGAGGGAGCCGCGGAAGGTGTGCATGAGCAAACACTAGCCAGGATGAGGAGGACTGTTCAGGGGCCAGGCATGCGGGCGACGCACACCTATACACACTGTGACTCCGTGCGTGTGAAGTCCGAAGGCAGCCACGAGGAACCTTGGGTGCTGGAAGTCAGGAGGGTGACTGGCCACCGGAGGCCTCTCGGTGCAGAGAACGGGCAAACGTTCATTAGGGTGCTGATTAAACCAAGGGCTTCCCCCCACGAAGGCGCCCTTAGCGGACACCAGGATCTGTGCACTTTGCTCTAAGTTTGCTTCCGATTCAAAAGAGCCAGACTCAGCTGCTCCTCCTGCATCCACCGCTCCTCCCTCCATGCCAGGCTCTCCCTGGGATGACTCCTAAGCTGTCCCTACTCCCGATCTTGACCGAGGATGTCTGCTCTCAACCCAGCCACAGGCCTGTCAAGTTTTCTCATCCCAAGGCTCACGTGCACAGCGTTTCCTTTCGAGTAAAGTCTCGAATCTTCCCAGTCGCCCCCAAGGCCAGCATGACCCAGCCCCGTGGCTCCTTGCTGCCTTTCCACAGGCCGGGCCACTCCCATCCAAGGCCCTCGTCTGCTGTTCCCTTGGCCTGGGGTGCTCGTCGAGGAGGGGACCCCCACTGACCTTGCACTCAGCGTCCCCAGCTCTCTTGTTCTTCCTTCTTTGATTCCACTATCGTTCCTTTCCCCTAGCACCTTCTTCTTCCAACACACTGCATGGCCTGAATGCCACCCCCCCCCAAATGTCCACCCAGATGCTAGGGCTGTGACCTCACTTGGAAAAGAGCCTTTGTAGGTATAATTAGGGATGTGGAGATAAGAGCACCCTGATTAGGGAGGGCACGAACCCCACAAGTGTCCAAGGGGAAGTGCAGACAGGGGCAGAGATGGAGGTGATGGGTCTACCAGCAAGGATCGCTGAGCGGAAGGAGCCAGATGTAAGAGAGTGTAGGGTGTGATACTGTCTGAGCTATCATGAGAGAAAGCGGATCTCTGGGCGCCCAGGGCCCAGGAGAGTCCCTGTACGGGACAACATTCGGGGGGCGATGAGAAGGGCCTATGTCCTGCCTGTGATGTGGCACACGGGGACCCACGTTTGTCCAGAACCATCAAGCCGGGCATGTGATCGTATGTAAATTCTATCTCCAAAAGGGGGTATAAGAAGGTGGCTTATTAGTCTGGAAAAACGTAATAATTATCTACAGCAAATACCCACCGTGGACCCTGGGGCGGGTCTAAAGATGTGATTTTAGAATCTCAAAACATGTGGCAAGGATGTACTGTGCCAGGAAGCGAAAAACATAAAACCGAAGGGTCTGAAAACAGACGGTGCTGACTGTTTGGAGCCTGACCCCGGACACACCTGCGAGACGGCACCGCTGGCAGAGTCCACGGTTCAGACCGCGCGCCTGCAGCCCAGCGCGTGCCGCGTCAGGTGCCTGTGGGCAGCCCCGGCCAGGCAGGAAGGCCCGCACTGGGTTGGCAGCGCAGCTGTCCCCGGGGCCCTGGCGCAGGGGCTTCTCACCCCCTCCCCATTACTCATCTATCTAGTCTCTCCTTGGGGGGTGGGGCTCCAGGCTGACAACAGATCACCGATTTTGGTTACAAAGTGGGAGAAGCGCGGGTCAAGGGATTCAAAGGTTTTGTTGCATGTGAACCGGGGGTTAGTTCGGAACGCCCTTGGTGGCTTTCAAACACCAGCTGGTTGACGAGGAAGGAGAGTCCGCGCCGGTCGCTAACGTGAGCACGGATGCAGACCCCCCCAGCAGGCTAGGGAAGGAAGGCGCTTCGTGACGGCAGTGGCCGGGCCGCAGGGGGTAGGCTCTGAGGCAGGTTGTAGACAGGACCCCAGTTGGGGGGGGGGGTGCCGGGCAGGCCCAGTGGAAAGGCTCTTGACCCCGGGTGGAGAGGGGGTGCCGAAGGGGGGTGGGAGGGCCTGGCCTTTATACTTCTGCCCTGACCACGGTCGGATGGCATCGCCCTGCGGGCTGCATAAACCAGGCCAGGTGGTCGGTTCCCTTTAGCTGGCAGTTTGCAAAGGGTGGACAGCAGAGGACCGACTGCCAATGACATTGCCAGTAGCCGGGGCCACGGTCCTGTCTTTATCCTGAAGCGGATCACCAAGCACATGGTAGCAGCTGAGGCGGGGCTGAGTCAGTAAGGTCACGATTTAGATCCTGGCAGTGTGGGCCGTGAAAGGAAGAGGGCAAGGCAAAGGTGCGGGCGCCCTGGGTCCTGCCCCCACGTGCCAGAGGGCACCTCCGGCTCCCATCACAGTGACCAAGGATGTGGCAGGACTCTGAGGACAGGTGAACACCAGAAAATTAAGTGCTGTACTTTGCGATATTAGTGGAAGGGTGGAAAGAGAGAGAGAGGGAGAGAGAAGGGAGGGGAGAGAGAGAAAAAGAGAGAAGGAGAGGGAGAGGGGAAGAGAGAGAGGAAGAGAGAGAGAGAGAGAGAGAAGTCTGTCATCTCCATAGATGCAGAAAAGACATCTGGCCAACTTCAATACCCATTTCTAATTTTCATAAATGCTCTTAGCAAACTGGGAATACAAGAGAATGTCTCTAATCTGGTAGGGAATATTGAAAATATTGTTCTTATTCATAAAGCTATTTAAAGTGTTGCCCCGGAGACCAGGAAAGAGGCAAGTACGGCCTCTGTTACCTTCTATTTGACATTGAACTAGCGTTCCCGGCCAGTGCAATAAGGCAAGAGAAATAAAAGATATAATATTCCACTTATCCAGACTTATTTACCTGCAGACGGCAACTATTTAATACAAATCTCGCAGGTTAACGTTCTCTTATAAAAAGCATCTAAAACAGTCTCGGAGTTGCCAGGATGTACAAGTCTATGCACTTCGCTCGCAGAAGAGGAGTCCCTTGAGCCCTCACTCTGGGGACACACGGAATTCTAATAAGCTTCTCTTTTTGTCTTGCAAACCCACACCACTTAGAAACAGCCAGAGATGAGCGCGCTGGTCAAAATCCAAGTGTGAGCAGCGTGATAGGAAATGACAGGAGTGGACGTGGGTAAGCTGTAACAAAACCAATACAATAGCTCAGAAAACACTGTCTCGCAAACTGCTTGTTACCGAGGCAAACGGCACTCGAGCCGAGGCAGCCCAAGGCCACTGCAGTACAGGACAGCCGCTCCTACTTGTGAGAGTGACTTCACGTTGTCAGGAAAAGATAAAATCGTGTTTATGTCTCACCATCCACAAAGGATGGGAATTATGCTCTTTTTCTAGTGGCTGAGTTTTTAACAATTTTGGTCACTGGCATGGGGAGATTTTGGTATCAGAAAACTTCTAGGTAGTATCTAATACCTACCCAAGGGTTTTCATGGCTTAAGCAATGCTGGTGCAGGAAGCAAACATTGGAATTGAGCTCCTGTAAGGGGCCCTCATGCTTGAGTCCCAAAGGGGAGGTCTGGTCTGTGCTCAGTCCGGGGATAGCCTTTCTCTCAAGAGCTGTTGCTATGGAAGGCAGCTGCGGCCTGGCTGTGTGAGCGCACTGGGCCGAGGAGGGTTTGTGATTTCTTCTCTGATTTACTCTTTCACCAGAAAGTACTGATGGCATAGAACGTCTGTGGTGTCTGGCCTTCTGGGTCCTTAGTTCACGACACAAGCTATGAATGCCCCACATGCATCCACTGCACCTCGCCTGGAGGTGACCGGCAGAAGGTTCTTTGTGTCTCTTCACCGGGAGGCCTTTCTTGGACCCTGGAGCACACTCAACCCTGGTGCGAGAAGTGGGGGACGTTAAGGCTCCGCCTGGCAAACAGGGGGCCAGGGTGCCGCCCTAACCGCCCCGCTCCTGAGTGGGAGGGAGGCCGGCGGGCCTGCAGGTGACCTGCGCGCAGACACGCCTTTTCTTGGCGTTCTTCCCTTTCCCGCCTCGTGCCCCCATGCCCTCGCCGTGCTTCCTGGGTCCCCTCCCAAGTCAACTGTTCAAACCCGAACCCTTGTCTTAGGGGAGCCGAACTACCGGACCCGGGCGCCAGCTGGAGGACGCAGGAGCCCACTGCTGACGGTGAGTGCGGCGGTGAGGCCCAGCGCGCTTCTGGGCCAGTCACCGGACTCCAGCCTGGGCGGACGGGGGTGAGGGAGAGCGCGGGCGGCTCTGGTCAACCGACTGTCGCCACAGGAGGTGCGTGACAATTCGGATGCCCCAGGGCACACTGAGAGAGACCTACATCTCCTACGTGCAGAAGAACGTGCTGAGAATCAGGCCAAGGGGGGATCCGGGTGGCCTGAGCAGGAAGTGGACCAGATTCGCAGGCCGGGAAAGTCTCGTCGGCTCGAGCCATGCTGGTTAGGAAGGAAGGGGACTCTGAGATGTGACGGCCCATCTGGGCGGATGCCCCGGAGAGCCTGGCCATCCCAGACCCCCCCCGACTGCTTGGGGCTAGCGAGCAGCTCATGCCTGTTCCGGAGGGCAGCCTCCCTCACCTGGGAATCATCTGAAGGCCTCTCTTGACAGAGAAGAGTGGCCAGACCTCTGTCCCTCCCAAGGTCTGTCCCCGCTCGCACTCATCACTCCTGAGCCAGACAACAGGGGCGAGTACCAGCAGGGCCTGTGGAGAGAGAGCCTGTCCTGCTGGGGAAGGAGGTGAGCTGTTCCCCAAAGCGCAGAGCAAGCTGGCTGACGCGGACTGGCACAGGCGGGAGCGCGCGTGTGGGCGCCGTGGGCAGAGGCCGCCCCGCCCTGGGACAACGAGCGAGGCGACGTCAGCCATGCCGAGAGCATCGTATTTGTTTACCTTCACGTGGGACGGTGAGGTTTTAAGGGTCAGGAACACTTCTGGATTTATTATTGATCTGGGACACGCCACACAGAGTAGTTGAAAGTCTCCACTGAAAACAAAGTTGACACCCTACTCAGCAATACGGGCTTCTCAACGCCCCGTCCTTCCCTGTGGGCCTCACACGGAGGAGGACGCAGGGAGAGGATGATGAGGGTTTCTGACCGATATCCTAGCCCTGTTTCCAAATACCCTGGGCCTTAAGTGGTGGAATAGATTTTTGGAAAGAGGATCAGTTTTGGACTAAAGAAATACGCGGGTGAGTCTGAAAGTTCTAGAAGGAACAGAGATTGAGGAGTGACGTCCACAGTGAGAGGTGAGTGGGGAAGAATGCACCATAAAGGCTGGCCTGTTGGACTTCCCGCTCCCTTCTCTCATTCATCCAACTTTTTAGGACTGCCTTGCGGTCCTTGAGGTGGGGGGCGGGGGGGAGGGGAGATCTGTCTTACCCCCCATCATCTGTTCCTTCAATATTTCAACAGAAAGCCTACGAGAACAACAACAAATTCCAGGCTAGCATTAAAAGCGTGACTAAAAATGGTTAACGAGCCTTATCATCTCATCAGCAAACCTGTGGTGAATAAAATCTTCACGTTTGTGAAGTGAGATGACCCCGCAGCAGAGGGCAGTCACTCAGGGCGTGACCCTCTGCTTTTGGAAACGGAACGACTACTTTCTAAATAAAGTGGTAAGAGAAAGTGCTTTCTTCCTGAAGCGCTGCCGCTCCATGGACTGTATTTTATCGGTCCTTCCGGCCTGTCGTTGCACAGAAGACGCCTAATTTCTGATGACTTATCCGAAACCACTCAAGGAAAAGCAGAACCAGTGGAGACAGAATCAGAACTGCTTGAAAGCGCAGTTACTGTGGATGCATATAAATAAACTACGATCAAAAGTTGAGTCTTTACTGAATACTGGAGACGAACCATGGACTGAAGGGGGAGGGGGGGAAGGGGGTGATGGTCATGGTGGGGGGCACTTGAGGGGAGAAGCACTGGGTGTTATATGGAAACTAATTTGACAATAAACTATTAAAAAAAAAAAAGTTGAGTCTTTGGTCTGGGAACTGAGTTCATGTTGCACAGAAGTCATTTTACAAGTGTTCTTATTTAACATGTAATTTAAAAGAATATCCTGGAAACTGATTATATTTATTCTGAGTCCAGATACTTTTTAAAAAAATATTAATGTTTATTTATTTTTGAGAGAAAGAGAAAGACTGACCGTGAGCAGGGGAGGGGCAGAGAGAGAAGGGGACACAGAATCCGAAGCAGGTTCCAGGCTCCGAGCTGTCAGCACAGCGCCCGATGTGGGGCGTGAACTCACAGCCTATGAGATCATGGCCTGAGCTGCCGGTGGGTGCTTAACAGACTGAGCCACCAGGCGCCCCTGTGAGTCCAGACACTTTCTTAAACTGAGCGGCGCAGGACGGATCTGACCGCTCCAGCAGTCATGCAGATTCATGTAAGTTGGGTTGCAAAAAATGTCTGCCCCTCCTCTGAGAAACACAGCGTTTCACTAGAGAGACGGAAGTTAACTGAATCGTGTTTGCTGTTCATTTTCCTTTTAACGGGTAAAAGTGCTGCCTACAAAAGCTGGTAGTCACATTTTCCGGGCATTCATATATTTTTTTATGACACAGAGAAAATGAATTAAATTTTGAAAAATAAGGTTTATTTGTAGTAACTATCTTTAGTAACTTTTTATAACATTCACTGAAACGGTGTGCACTGTGAGCTAACGCGGAAGGAGAAGGCTCTTCTTCCCGCTCTACAAAATCTCTCCTTCACCACACAGACTCCTCACTGCACTGGACCGAAGGCTCTGGGGAGCTGGGCGGGGGGTCGGGCCGGCCGGGATCGCCCCGCAGCCCCCCCTCTGCTCCATTGGGTAACTGAAACGGGGGTGTGGTTCTAAACCGTAGGAGCAAAGTCTATATATTAGAAAAATAAAGAGAGGGGATATAACAAACCGCTTCAAAGTACGTGCCCGAGGGGAGAGACGGCTTGGACTTCTAGCTGTGGCGGCTTCCGGGAGAACTCCTCTTTGGGTTTTAATCTTCAGGTTCGTATCTGGAAAGAGATAAAAAAAAAAAATGCAGTGAAGACCATGATGTCCCGATACTTTTTGTTGTCACCGTCATCAGCAAATGAGTTTATGCGCCACATCTCTGGTGACCACACCAGTGACGTTCGTTTTTCACTCGCTACCACGGCTCCGGGGGAGCCCGGCCCAGCGCGACGGGGACTCCGAGGCGCCTGGCAGCAGGCGGGAGAAAGGAGCAGCCGAGCGTGAGGACACCTCCAGGCCCCACGTGTCCCTGGCTGGCACTGAGGCCCGTGGCAGCTGAGCACGGTGGGAACTCGGGAATCACCCGGACCGGCAGATGGACAGAGGGCTGACAGGGCCACGCGAGGGAAAGGCTGACCAACGCTCTTCTCTAAAGACGAGCTGGGTCTTGGATTCACGCTCCAGCCCCGTTCCCCTGGGATCCTGGTAAAGGTAACGCGTCGCTGCGTTCCCAGGCAAACCCGCCGAGGACTGAAACGGGCGTGATGAGCAGACCCCCTGGGGACCGGGACGGCTGCGGCTGCACGGTGCCCACGTGGTGGGGGCCACAGCTGCAGGCTTCCCTGCGCGGGCTGGGCTCCTGGAGCCGGGCCCGGCGCTCCCTGGGCGTCACGTGGAGCCGGGACCCCTAGGCCACGCTGGCTATGGTGCCCATCGCTGGGGCTTCGGTTCTCTAGCGCCCGGCGGTCACGGCGGGCACCGTGCGGCCCGGTCTCAGGCCTGGTCTCTCCCTCCCGAGGAGAAAGGCCCCAGGCCGCGCGTGAGCCGGCTGGGTTTCCTTTCTGACGCGCTGCTTCAATGACTCCCCTGCAAGAGCGGCCTAGCGTAGTCGTGCGCGTCTGCGGTTCTAGCCCCGGCGGGCGGTCCGGACAAGGCTCCTCGAACGCAGGCTGCTGGACAAGATGACGGAGCCACCAGCCGCTGGCCTGACCTCTCTGGGCACAAGCTGAGATCTCACAAAGAGCAAGCATCAGCCCGGCAGGGGGGCAGACCCGAGAGCCACACGGGATTGGGAGGCTTACTTGGCCAGTCTTCTCCTCAGGTCTTTGATTTGGTCATTCTTCCTGGTGAGAATCTCTTTCATGTTTCGATAAGCTGCTGTCTGTTGGAATTTCTTGTCTAATTCCTGTGCAGTGAAAAAGGGCAGCGCGTTACTAGGAAACGGTGAGGGAGAGAAGGAACACATCTGATAAAAACACATATTTTGGCTTTATTTTTACTAATACTCTTATGCTTATGTTGTTTTCTAACTTCTTTCTTAAATTTACTTATTAAAAATACATTCCTTCACGTGAGAAGGAACACTGTCAGCATAGAACCGCGTACACGTACGTTAGCGGAGCACTGGGGCCAACTGTACCCCAAACGCGGGGCATCTGGCTGAGACGGTAAACGCCTTCTCAGGAGAAAGAAGCACAAGCTCCCCCCAGACCCCAGTCATGTCAGTATTCCTGGAGGATTTTTCACTGTTACATGTTAGTGCCCGGACGCTTAAGAGTCTAATTCCTAAACTGCAGAATCCAGTTCTCTACACGTTTCATATAAATTAATAACAAGGCATAGTATCCTTTATAGTTTATTTGTTGGGACACCTGGGTGGCTCAGTTGGTTGAGCGTCCGGCTTCGGCTCAGGTCATGATCTCACGGTTCGTGGGTTCGAGCCCCGCGTCAGGCTCTGTGCTGACAGCTCAGAGCCTGGAGCCTGCTTCAGATTCTGTGTCTTCCTCTCTCTGACCCTCCCCTGCTCGCGCTCTCTGTCTGTCTCCCAAAAATAAATAAAAGACAAAAAAAAATTTAAAGTTTATTTGTTTTTGAGAGAGAGAGACAGAGAGAGCAAGCAGGGGAGAGGCAGAGAGAGAGGATCCCAAGCAGGCTCCACACTGCCAGCATGAAGCCCAATGTGGGGCTTGAACTCACAAACTGTGAGATCATGACATGAGCCGAATGAAATCAAGAGTCAGATGCTTAGCCAACTGAGACCCCCAGGCGCCCCAAGGCACAGAATCCTTTAAAGAGAAGTCGCCCATCCCTCTGCCATGGGACACGGGGATGGGCAGGGCGTGGGGCGGCACACGGAAGCCATCCGGGCAGGAGTGCTTTGCCACACCGGAGGAAGGAGTGGAGACTTTTTGTTACTACAGATACTTATGTGCCAGAGACACACTGGCTGCCACCTTGAGGAATAATGGTATACCCGCAGCTGTCCTCCACCCCCGTCGCCCCCGCCCCCACCCGGGCGGACCCACACAGCGGGGCGTCTGACCTTCTCAGCCATGCTCAGCTGCTCCTGAACCCTGAGCAGGTCGTGCTTGGCTGTTGCCAGATTCTCCTCCAGGGACTTCCGGTTTTCTGTCTGGTCATTAAGTGTCTTCTGAAACTCACTCTTTAAAGCAGCAACTGTGTCTTCCAAGTCATTCAAGTCTTGGGCCTTGATCGAATCCTATGAAAAACACACCCGCTGTCACATCTGATCAGTAACTGTTCCACAGCACTGATTCAGCCTTGTGACAGCAGCGCAAATGCTCCGCGTGCGCACGTCGGCCTCCCCTGCCAGCCCAGGGAAGCTCCAGGTCCCTGAGGGTCGCCGGCGTGCCCAGTTCACCCTCAGCCCCAGTGCACGGTGTCCTGGACGCGGCAGACACCCAGGGGTCGCAGATCTCCAAATCTGCAAATTATCATCTGTGCATGGCTGGAATCCCATAGAGGAACAGAGAGAGGTGCGATCTGAAATCTGATGACGTGTGTGACAGGGTGGGGGGGCGGTGGACAGGCGTCAGGTTTGCAAAGCCAACTTAGAAAAAATCCTGAAGAATGCTGACTGGTACAGATGGTGAAATAATCAACTTAATACAAAAATTTTAATACCAAAACTTTACATCAAAAATTCAATAGACGTATGTCTTAGTCATTATTCACATTAAAATATTGCGAGAGCTTAATTAATGCTCACTGATTATATGGTGTGCTGAATTTATAAGATTTTTAAGTTTTTTTAAACGAACGCGCTCTGCGTGCTTGCACGCCCGGTCACCGTGACCAAAGCAGCCGGGTCATTTTTGACTGGATACATTTATAATGGAAACAGCTGTTTTACTAAGACCGGAAAATGGTCGATAACTGCTAACTACGAAGAAGGAACAGAACCCCGAACACCAGAGAAACTCCTGACTCATGTTTGAAGTCTGGTCCTTACAAAGATTTTACTTCCATGCAGCGAGTGAAAGCACGCACGTATTTTCTTTGGCCCAAATTTAAAGTTGGGGCAAAGTCCAGAATGGCTTTTAAAGTACATTCTTCAACCAAAACATGTTTGCAACTGTTTTACTCTTGAGAAATTATAAAGCTGTTCTAGAATATTTAGCTCTGTGTTTTCTAAATCTATGGTCCTTGATACAGGATTGAAAATCACAGATCTCTCCTTTATTTTTTTTAGTCACCTAAGAATGATCCTATTTTATTTTTTATTTTTTTAAATGTTTATTGATTTTTGAGAGATAGAGAGACAGACAGACAGAGCACAAACAGGGGAGGAGCAGAGAGAGAGGGAGACAGAATCCCAAGCAGGCTCCAGGCTCCGAGCTGTCAGCACACAGCCCAATGTGGGGCTCGAACTCACGGACCATGAGATCATGACCTGAGCCGAACTCGGATGCTTACGGACTGCCACCCAGGAACCCCAGAATTATCCTATTTTAAAGATATCTCCAGACGAAATGATGTCATATCTGAGATTTGCCTCAAAAAAGCCCTGCGGGGAGGGGCGGAGGAGAGGAAAGTGGGCAAGCAGCCTGGCCAGCCCCAGGTGACAGGGAAGCTGCGTGAGGGGCACCGGGGTGCATTACACTGTACCCTCCACTTTGGTATGACTGTGAAGTTCTCCATGAAGAAGTGTAACAATAAAAGTCCAAAGACGCAAGTGGGGGCACTTTAGCAGACCCCTGCAATGACAGTACACCCCAGAAAAGCCGGTGCTCCGCTGGAAATTCCCTCACGCCGTCCTGCGGACAGGAAGTCTGCAGCAGCATCTAGCGCCCCCAAGGCCACCTGTGCAGTACTCGGTCCCGCCCCTCGGACAGGCCTGGGGAGCCGCCACCGGATTTCACTGCGTTACAGGAGTGCCTCCAGCCGGAGGTGGGCTGGAAGGTGCAGACCCAGTAAATTCACCCTATTTTGTCACACTTGCCGAAGGCCAGCGTCATCAGAAGTTCTGTGTAATAAAACCGAATACGAATCCAGTGAACTAAAAACTCCTCCTTTCTACGTTTCCTTTCCCCCCACTGTAATCGGAACGTCAAGGTAAAAGGGGGAAGAGCTAAACACGACAAACTTCAGGACATCTTGTATGCTGGGGGGCTCTCGGGCCCCAGGAGGCATGTGAGCGGCGGCCCTGCCCCTTCGGCCCCCACCTGGCCTTTCCTGCACAGGGACGTCCCCACGCAGGACAGTGGTGGGCTCCCTCTCGGGAAGAGGCAGAGTGGGGCAGAACGGACAGTAACTAACTTCAGGTTAGGTTTGTAACTTTATTCTACTAATTCCATTAGAAAAACATGAAAAAAATAGCTAAGACTGATTTGGCCTCTTACAAAAACGGAAGGGTAACTGACGTGTAATATCCTACGTGCTTCAGGCGGACAACGGAGTGATGCGATGTTTCTCACCGTCCCGAGGGGGTTACCAACCGTCACAGGCTATTTCGGTGCCATCGACTGCGTTCCAATGTCTCTCACCTGCTGATTCCCCTGGTCGAGCTGCAAGTCCTGCAGGGCTCTTTCCAGTTTTGACTTCTCATCTAACGCGTGTGTTGCCTGGAATCCGAGTTAAACAAAACACCCTCAGTATTTATTCTGGAAGCAGCTCTCTCAATAGCTTTGGTAAAGCATTTCTCGGTTACCTGTATTTCAATCGTCCTCAGCCTCAACTTCAATTTCTCATTCTCTTCTTGAAGTCGTACAATTTCCTTTGTGAGTAAATCCAAGGTTTATTATTTTAGCTACCGTCTCTTTAATACTTCAAACTGTTTTGCTTCAAAGTTTAATTTCAAAACTAAACTTAATTACTGGTCAGCTCTGCGTGCGTCTGCGTGCCCTGGTTCCTGACATCCAGCCCCACCCAGCCCACCGGCCCCCACTCCGGAGTCACCTGCGGGCTCTAAGCCTCTCTCAGCCCAGGCCTCTGCTCGCAGCTGCTTCCACAGTCTCCCCCTCTCCCAGCTGATCCTGCAACTCTTGGGGCTTCTCCCGGCCAACACCTGCACTTACTCTAAAAACACAGCCTTTTTTTTTTCTTAAGTTTTAAACTTTTATTTATTTTGAGAGAGAGGGAGAGGAGGGGCAGAGAGAGAGAGGAAGAGAATCCCAAGCAGGCTCCGCACTGTCAGCAGAGAGCCTGATGCAGGGCTCGATCTTGCAAACTGTGAGATCACGACCTGAACTGAAATCAAGAGTCTGATGCTTAACCGGAGGAGCCACCCAGGCGCCCCTGATGACACAGTCTCTGTCAGTGGACAGTCTACACTCAAGCCCTGAGGTGCTTCTAACTGCACTCGGCCACAGGCCTTTGCTCCAAGCAGCTCCGTCACGAGAGCCGGCAGGGAGCCCAGCCTCCTTCTCCCTCCGCTAGACACGCGTCAGCCCAGAGAGCAGTGCACGGGGTGCCAAGCCACAGCGGCCTCCCTCGAGCCCCTCACTGCTGCCCCCGCCAGTCTCCGGTCTGCCACGTCCCCTTGTCTTCCCGAGGACAACTTAATCTGTGTTTAGCCTCTGGCCCAGCTCAGAGCCACCTTCCCCCAAATTTGTCCTCAACCTCAATCCGGAACTGCCTTCTCCGCCACCCTGGGGCACACAGGGTTAGCCTTCCCCTATCTGTTTCTAGAATATAAACTCTCCCTTCTTAACAAGACTATAAGGTTTCGGAGGGCAAGAGACTACGCACTACACGGCTTTTTATCTAATAGCATCCAGCGTAATGTTGAGAAGACAGGGGTCATGGAAAGCATTCGCAGCTTAGTAATGAACTTTCGTTAACCTCCTAATACAAATCCCATCGCTGTAGCTGCAGACCGTAAACCTCAAATGTCCACCAACAAGCGCTGTCCCAATCGCCATGCCCTTCGCTTGACCATCAAAAGACGCAGTTAAGAGCTACTTCAGACTTTCCGGAAGGCGAGCGCCCTGTTCTGGCCCACTGGATCCATGAAATAAAGCGACTACAGTGGACCGATCACCCTCCGCGGACCAGGGCCTGAATCCAGCTGCTGCTCCCACAGTCGTGCCGGCCCCGGAGGAGAGGGCCTGCCTTGCTCGAAGCGAGGGAACGTTACCTTGTTCAAGAGTTCCGTTGTTCCGCCCTCATTAAGTGGAACAAGTTTCGGCTTCATGGGGTCTATGATGGGCTGGCACGAGAGAGAGAGAGAGAAACCAAACCAAAATCACCACAGGAGAAACCACGTAATTACTCAATATTCGCACTTCCTTTTTTTTTTTTTTAATTTTTAATTTTATGTATTTATTTGGGGGGGGGAGAAAAGGGCAGAGAGGGAGAGAGGGGATCCCAAGTAGGCTCCACCCCATCAGCCAGAGCCTAAGGCAGGGCTCGAACTCACGAACCGCAAGACCATGCCCTGAGTCAGAGTTGGACGCTTAACCGACTGAGCCGCTGCCCAGGCGCCCCTCAACATTCGCACTTTCTAAGTGGAGAGCACCATGTAAACATACCCACTGGGTGTCACCTCCCCGGGGGGCTGGGGGGGGTTATGGGCTTGGTTCTCTGCTCCGTCCCAGTGATGACGACAGTGCCTGGCCCATGGCGCCCCAGGCAAGTCAGAGATGCAAACCAAACCCACCTCCCAGATCCTTTAAAAAACTACAGATGGAAGGGAGAGGTGGGACGAAAGTTAGGAGGGAAGGTGCTGGAGGCCGGAGCAGATAGAGGGCCCGGGGTCCGGGGACAGGAGTTCCAGCCTGTGGGAGTTGAAACAGGCCTGCGGGGACCCGAGTTTGGGAAAACTGCATGAGGCAGCGACAGCGCGGGCAAAGGAGCACTTGGCCCCAACATCCTGGCCGTTTGGGAACGCGCATTAACAAGTGACTCCACGCCCTCTGACCCAGACACGCGCCCCAAAGGAGTAAGTGGCAGGATGTTCTGTAAGGCACGGTGTAAGGACATGGCGCGCCTCCTCGGCATGGAGTACGGACACGGAGTACGGACACGGTGCGTCCGCCCCGCGGCATGGAATATGGACACAGCGCGCGTCCTCGACACAGTGTATGGATGCGATGCGCGTCCTCGGCAGGGTGTAAGGACGCGGCGCGTGTCCGCGGATTCATCTCCGCGGTATCCTTCTGCCAGCCACCAGGGGGTGCTTGTGCCACCTCTAGTTAAGGGCTCCTTGCAAATAACGAGAATGACTGGGAAGAGAAGTAGGTCACCAGTCACCACTAGGATTGTCTCCACCGGACAGATGAGCACAATAGGGCGTGGCAGGCCACCTGCTCAAGGTCGCTCAACGAGAGAGCCAGAGCCAGGCTGTGCGGCCATGCTCTGCGTCATCTGAGCAAAGAGCTTGTATGGCAGGGAGGGGGGTGGGCCGCAGGGACCGTGTGTGTGTCTGTGTGTGTGTGAGTGTTGTGAGTGTGTGAGTCTGTGTATAAGGGGGGTGGGGGGGAGACAGAAGCAAGTTATCAGTTACTTCCAAAGCTTTATCTTCTTTTGCCTAAAAATAGAATTTTTGAATCCTGCTCTTGAATCGCCCGCTCCCCCCTGCGGGTTTGCACTTTCACCTCTGAATGCTCTGAGCAACTCGAGGGTGTCACACGCTGGCTACGGAGGCATGGACTTAGGGCGACGCCAAATTACCTTTTTATTTGAAGACGTAAATTCTGCTTTTTCAAATTCTGCGACTTGTTCTAATAATTCTCTGGAAGATACAAACATGAAAAAATATTTGTTTAAAATAGATTTGTATCCCTGACACAGAAGAATAAAATCACTGGTGCTCATCTCCCACGAGGCCGGGGAGAACAGGGCCAGCACTATGTCACAAATGACATTAGTTACTGGTGGCCCGAGTCCGACCCACATGGAGCGGACCTGAAGATCCTCGGCACCCAGGCCCCTGCACCCACCGTGCACACCCTGTAACGGCCAGAACGAAACTACGATGTTACTACAGGTCTGCTCCGTATTTCTGAGGTTTCGAGGGAGACACTCTACAACATGATATACGTCGATCGTTAGCTACGTTAGGTTCCAGAAAGGCAAATTAGCTGTAATAGTCTGGGGAAAAAGGACTAGCTCCCGGTACCTGCTGCAAGAGTCTCGCACCTGCTGGGAAGGAAAACGCTCTCTCTCTGAGGAAGGTGGTTGGGGCGTGAATGAGCCACTAGATTATCCCCTTTCCCTGCCCCACTGCGGTCAAGTCAGGGTCCCCAGGGCCGTCTACGTGGGCGCCCGGGGAGGGGATGCAGTAACCACTCTCCCAACTGGTCTTCCTTCCCCACTGGGCTTGCAAGGCTGGCCCAGCAGGATCCACAGCAATGTGGCCAGGCTTTCCTCATTTCTGCCCAGCTTCTCTTAGACTAAGTTTTAAATGCGTTTTACCTTTATTTGTTGTTGTTTTTAATGTTTGTTTATTTTGAGAGAAGGGAGGGGGAGGGAGCATGTGTGTGTGTGAGTGAGGAAGGAGGGTGGGGCAGAGAGAGAGAGGGAGAGAGAGGGAGGGAGGGAGGGAGGGGGAGGGGGAAGAGAGAGAGTGTGTGTGAGTCCCAAGTAGATTCTGCCAGCACAGAGCTGCAGGACTCGAACCCAGGAACCGTGAGATCTTGACCTGAGCTAAAAACAAGAGTCGGATGCTTAACCGACTGAGCTACCCAGGTGCCCCTCATTTTACCTTTTTTAAATTAATGAGCTCTTTGATGCTGTTGAGATTATAAATTGGTTTTTTTTTACATTTCCTATTTTAAAGTGTGTAACTTCAAATGTAATTATAAGAAAAAATTGCAGTCCCGTCTGAATTGATGGTATTTGAATTAACTTTTCATTTGCTTCATAATCTCCACTCCTCATTGACCTATCATCTCTAAAGGATCATTACAATGCAAAGAAACGGACAGGAATAGTGAGTAACCCGCTGCGAGGCCATCCCGTGCATCTCAAGTGCCTTTAGAGCACGGGGCAGTCGGAGAAATGAAATTTTGAGGACACCGGGTAGCACAGGAGGTCGCTTTCCTGCTGCCCGCCCCCCACTTCCTCAGGCCCCTGCCCTGAGACAAGAGAGAAGAGGAGCGGCGAAGAGGTTCGCCAACTTTTGAGGCCACGCCCGGGTCTCTAGCGCCCCAGCCACGGGCCCCCGGGTCTCTAGCGCCCCAGCCGCGGGCCCCAGGGCCTCTAGCGCCCCAGCCGCGGCCCGAACGCGAGCACCTGTTCTCCAGCTCCGAGATGTCCGTCTGCAGCTTGAGGAACCACTTCTCGGCTTGAGCGAAGAGCTGCCGCAGGAGCAGCACGTTGGTGTGCGCCGTGTTGATGAGCTCGGACTCCAGCTCGCTGTTGACCACGGCCTGCAGCGCGCTCAGGACCTCGGCCACCTCGTCCGCGGTGAAGGTCTCCTCCACCAGCCTGCGAAGAAACCACGGGCCCTGACTTCCGATGACCAGCCCACACCACTTACAAAATAAAACAAGGCTGAGAAGCCCACATCCAGGTCCTCCGAGGGGGGACAGGGTTACTGTGGAAATCTCTTTGGGAACGGTCTCCTTTATAAATGAAACATGCTGAAGATAACTTCAGCTAACTTTTCTTGTAAGCTCAGTTAATTTCTGGTGTCGGTTGAAATGATCAGACTGTGGGGGTGCACATCCTCTAATGCAACGTCTGTGCTCAGAAAAATTCCCCCCAGACTTTTACTTTTTTCGTTACTTTTTCAGTTTAAACATTTTTTTACTTGAATCTCCACTAAAAGTCAGTCTTATCACATTTAGCAGTTTCAAAAGTCACCTAGAAGGTATTATTTTTCCTTTCTATTATTTGTCTAGCATCTCAATAATTGTATGAACCATTCAAATGTTAGTAAATGATTATAAGAAAATAATTATATGTTGCTTCTCTTGGCATTCTTTTTTTAACCTCATTTATTCATTTTGAGAGAGACAGAGACAGCGTGAGTAGGGGAGGGACAGAGAGGGAGAGAAAATCCCAAGCAGGCTCCACACTGTCAGCGCAGAGTCCGATGTGGGGCTTGAACTCATGAAATCGCGAGATCATGACCTGAGCTGAAACTGAGAGTCGGATGCTTAACTAACTGAGCCACCCAGGTGCCCCTTTCTCTTGGCATTCTTGAGGCCCAAATGAAAAGCCAAATCCAAAACAAACAAACATTGACAACTAACTTAGGTAAAGCTCCTCTGAGTCCTGACCATCCCATAAAAATGATCATCATCAACAACTGCATTCAAAGCCACTCTCCCACAGGGAAGGTTTGGGTTGGGAGGGAACCTCAGAGCCAATGTCTTCAACCCCCTGGTGTCACAGATGCGGGGGGGGGGGGGGTGCAGGCTCAGAGGGCGGAGGTGACAGGCCCCTGGTCCCATGTGGGGCTGACTCAGGCCCACAATCACCTCTGGGAATCTTAGCAACATGCCCAACAGCCGAATCCTGAAAAAGCTCCTGATCAAAAGGACAGTTTGACAGTAAGCCCGTCTCTCCCCGCCTGGCCCCAGCCCTCAGCCGCTCAGGGGATAAGCGTGCTGGCCCCGGCCCTGGGTCCACGCCTTCCTCACGTCCAAAAGGACACCGTTAAGAGAGGTGCACCAAAGTCTTCTCAGAGTCATTCTCAAGTTAGCAGTATTTGATACCACCGTTCAGTGTTGCACTCAGCCAGAAGTTAGCCAGTCTCAAAAAACCAAAACGTCAGCTATTTGTAGTGAGCATCCTGATTCATTATAGCAACGATCTTTCTCTGTTCTTTAATAGAACAAACCAAATCTGCTTCAACTTTTTTTTTTTTTGGCAACCCAAGTTCATGATTATGAAGAGCAATCAAGGTCCCCGCTGTATAAAGTGAGTGATGAAGGGTCATCTCTGGCTCACAGCCGGCCAATGAGATTGTTGCTTTCACCTGCTGGGGTCAGGAAGCAGCGGACCAGATTACATTCGTGGGTGGGACCCAGAACGGTCCACAGCTGATGGCGCCCGCCATCGCGTGCAGCACGTGGCTTCGTGACACTCGTCGCTCACGTGGAGGCCCTTCTCATTTCCATCTCATCTGCTATTTAACTGTGCCAGAGTCTGGTCCCCGAGTAATCTGATGGCTCTTTATTACTTAGGCTTTTGCTTCCATTGGTTTCCCTATGTTTCTCTAGATCAAACGTGAATTTTCTATGGGCTTTAATCATATCCCAGGACTGGCTCAACCAAATTAATGCCCATCTCTTGCTGGACACCTACTAACAGTTTGGGTGTCCAAACCTTTCCACGTTGCCTGCTGTCTCCCTCTCCGGATTCCTCAGTATGAACGCCGTAGGTGTCGTCTTGCGCTAGCTGTCATGCCTTACGACTCTAATCCTTTAATTAATACCTCGGGTAATCAAAGTTCTGGGATCTTTAATACAGAAAGCCAACCATTAACCTACGTGCCCTTCACCATTTCCTGACGGCCCTTTGGAAAGCTGGCAATCTCATAATTATCCTGTGTACATGCTTGGTAACAGGCTGCTCCCGCCACAACCCGGTTTCCTTCGTCTCACACATCCAGGGGCCTGGTGCAGCTACTCTCAGCGAGGAACCGGTCACGATAACCCCGGCAATGGTCTGGACGGCCCCTGCCCCGCGCCGGCTACCGGAAAGCATGCACGTTTCCCCGGGGGCTCCTTCAAGTCCTCTGATACCTGCTCTCCTTGAGGTCCTGGAAGCAGGAATCTACAGTTTTGAGTCTCAAGCCTCTTTTTGAACGAGCAAAACGCATGTAATTAATAACTTCATTTTGATGGTGCTCATTTAGGCCCAACTCTGCCTACAAGAGAGGAAAGTAATTGTTAGTCTTAGAGGCGTGATGAAGGAACCAACGATGCAAATACAGCAGACACTGCGACATGTCCACTAAATCCTGCTCCTCCCTTCTTCCCGGGCAAATGGCTGCCCTACTAGACAATACTTCCCAGCCCCTCAGGCAGCCAGGTGTGGCCACAGGACCACTGCTCTGTCCTGGGCATGAGTGGAAGAGATGTAGGTTACCCCCAAAGCATGGGCCTTCCGACAAGGTCATGTCTTCCCCACACCTATTTCTCTGAAGCCTGGAGGGGTGGTGACTCGGCTGAAGCTCGCGGACAATGTGCTGGGGGTCAGGGGGGCAGCACGATGAAAGGGACCCTTACCCCTAACTGACTTGGTGACCCACAGACCTAGGTGAGCAGCGAGACGGCTGTGGAGTGAGAAATACACGTCGGTATTCTTTAAGCCACTGTTTTTCTGGGTATCTATGACAGCAACTTAACCTTCCCTAGCTAATACAGCTTTAAAAAAGGTACTGGGTTTTTGAAATAGTCATTCATTGGTCCAATATTTTAAACCACATGAGATCTTGAAAACTTTGACCTAGAGATTAATGAAGTTTTTTTTTTTTTCCATTTTATAGCTATGCTAAAAAGAAAAGGGTGTTACACAATTGAACATCTAATGTACGGACTATATGAGTCAGGGATGATCTCTATTTTAAGAATGATGAACATCACACCCTTCCTATGGGAGACTAAGGTCTACCTTCTGAGCCTCTTTTTCAGGCTTGTCACTCCCTCCAAGTGTCAGAAGCTAACGCCAAGGCCAGCCAGCATGATCTCCTTCGGCCCCCGCGTCCCTCACGGTGGCTTTTCTCCATCCACACAGCTCCCCTCTGCAGTCTCAATTTCCTTAGGACACAGGTCTCTGAAGCTCAGGACCTTGCCCACCTGGTTCCCTAAGGTACTGCCACCCTGGGTGCGAAGCACAGGGCCCCACAAGCCACAGATGTGCCAACAAATGAGCTTAAAGAGCATTCCTCCTTTTGAAGGTCACTTCTTCGGACCTTATTCAGTTCTCTTTCAAACCCCTGTAGGACTTTATTTAACTAATAATTCTCCCCTCTTGACATTCTATAGGTTTCTTCTTTCCTTCAGACTCCAGGGAAGACTTCTTCAAAAACACACAAAACCCGGCCACCCTGAGAGTCCCTCTAACTACCCTCGCATTTCCCCACCCCTCTACCCTGGCTATCCCCAATCACCTGGTCTTTAAACCCATACCTACCCAAATTGCTTTTGTAAAGCTCACCAGCAACTTTCTTTTCTTTTGTCTTGTCTTGTTTTAGAATTACCCAGGGGCTTTTATTTCTTTATTTTAAAAACTGTTTAAGGTACCTCCTTAGTGCAGTAGGCAGCGCCTCAGTCTCATAAAAACTTTAAATTTGGGGCACCTAGGTGGCTCCATCGGTTAAGCATCTGACTTCTGCCCGACTTCGGGCTCTGTGCTGACAGCTCAGAGCCTGGAGCCTGCTTCAGATTCCGTGTCTCCCTCTCTCTATGCCCCTCCCCGGCTTGCACTCTGTCTCCCTCTCTCTCTCTCAAAAATAAATAAAACATTAAAAAAAAATTTTTTTTTAATTTGAGTACAGCTGACACTGTTACTCTCGTTTCTTTGCCAAGGCATTTCAGTGGCCCATTTCAATGATGCCCCCCAACTCTGGCTTCATCCTTCCTTCGAAGCCTAACTTGTGCACTGCGCACTGACCTAAGTACGGCTGCCCACGCCGTATCGGTCGGAGAGACGAATGCAGACGTTTCCGCACCTCGGAAAACCTGGCCTCTTCTGAACAGGTCAAAACCAGTTACACCACCCAAGTTCCCTCAGCTGTGCGACGGAGGGCTTGGACTCTTAACGTCGCCCTCGCATCCGAAAGTCGGATTCAATCACGCTCTCGTCCTCAACTCACTGTACTACACAACGGTTCGTGCTGTCCAAGGCGGGGTGCGTGTGAAAACTTGGGAGTTTTAGGACCAGAGCGAGACCCCGCCCTGCGCCGTGTGCTGTGTGTCCCCTGAAGCTCCCTCCACCGCCCGCCACCTTCGAGGTGTGAGTTGGCCGGGCCGGCGCAGGTAGGGCTGAGGCCCGACCCGACGCGGCGGGGAGACGCTGCCAGCACGCGGGAGGGGCTCCGGCCTCGGGTAACGGAGCCTCGGCGGCCGGGAGGCCCCGGGGCCGCACTGGGCCCGGCTCGGCGTCTCCTCCGCGCGCGGCGGCGCCCGGCCGCCTACTCACCATGGCGGCGGCGGGAGTCGCAGCCCAGGGGAGCGGGAGAGGCCCGGCGGAGCCCCGCCAAGCCCGGGGGTCGCCGAGGCCTGTTGGGCCGCAGAAGAGGCGGAGGGAGGGCAGCTTGTTTGGAAGCCTCCGGTTGCTAATGGGAACGGAGACACGTGACGCCCCACTGACGCACTGTTATTGGTCCTCAAGATCACGCGACAGGAAGTGCAGGGTGAGCGGCCAACCGCCGCATGCGCACTGGCTACCAGAGCCTGCGAGTCCCACCTACTCGCGCCACGCAGACTGGGCGGCCGTTGCCGTTGCCAATGGTAACGGGAGCGGAGAGGCCGCCAGGACCCCCTGATTCTGGCGCGCGCCCCTCGCATCCCCCCCACACCGCCAGCCACGGAGCCTCGGGGTGCAGGGAAGGGCTGGCGCGCCCTGCCCGGGCTTGGGGGTGCGGAGGGCTGTGGCTTGGACGTCTGACTCCCCGCGTCTCCGTGGTCTCCGGGGGCCTGGCCTGGGCGCCCAGGACTGCCTGCTTTTCTCTCCAGGGGTGCCTGCGTGGCTGGGCTAGGCCGGCCGCCGCAGCGCTGCCAGGTGCCAGGATAGGGCTGTGAACGCCCTTCTCCCCGCCACGCTCATTTTTTTTTTTTTTCTATTACGGTCCTGGCAAAACTGTCTTAATAGCACGTTTGCCCTTAACAAATTAAGTGCGAGAAAGGATTGGTGAAGGAGCAGCGAACTTCAAACTGTTATGCCTAGAATCACCAGGGAAGCTTGCTGAACAAATGCTCCCCAGGTCTCACCCTCGGAAATTGGGAGTCCGCAAGTCTAGCTTGGGTGCTCGGAATCTGCAGTTTTTATCACATACCAGGACCGATCAGGCACCCCTCTTTAAGAAACGCCCTCCTAAATCATCAGGGAAATGCGAATCAAAACCACAATGAGGCAAGACCTCACATCTGTCCGAATGGCTGGTCCACAGGAAAATACCAAGTGTTGACAAGGATGTGGTGGAAAAAAAAAAAAAAACCTTTGTGCACTGTTGGTGGGAATGTAAATTGGTACACGGTGCACTGTGAAAAACAGTATGGAGGTTACTAAAAAATTAAAAACAAGTATCGTAGGAGCCAGTAATTCCATTACTGGGTATTTACCCAAAGAAAGCCAAAAACACTAATTCCAAAAGATGCTTGCACTCTTAAGCATTACTTACAAGAGCCAAGATATAAAAGCCACCCAAGTGTCCAATAGATGAATGAATAAAGAGAATATGGTACACACACACATATGCACACACACACACACACGCACACATATATGCACACTGGAATACTACGCAACCACAAAAATGGTAAGATTTTGCCATTTGGGACAACGTGGATGGACCGACAGGGTATTATGTATGCTAAGTGAAACAAACCACAAGGGAAAGACATAATGCATGATGTTACTTACACGTAGAATTAGGGGGGAAATGTCAAACTCCTAGAAACAGAGTAGAAAAATGATTGCCAGGGGCTGGGAGATGGGGGGAACTAAGGAAATGGTGGCAAAAGGGTACAGACTTTCATTTATAAAGCGAGTAAGTTCCGAGGCTCTAATGTATAACATGGTGACTATAGTTGATAACAATGTATTGGATAATTGGAATTTGCTGAGAGTAGAGCTTAAGTGTTCTCACGAAGAAGAAAGAGAAGAAGAGGAAGAGGATGAGGAAGAAGAAGAAGAAGAAGAAGAGGAGAAAATAAAAAAAGGAAAAGTATGTGAGGTGGCGAGGGGGTGGCTTTGTTAATTAATTCAAAGAAGGGACTCCTTTCGCAATGTATGACAAATCAAATTGCACACTAAGTACATTAGAATTTCCTGTGTTAATTTTTCCTCAAAAAAGCTGAAAGAAAAAAGAGGGGAAGAAAGAAAGAAGGAAAAAGAAAGAAAGAAAAGGAAGGAAGAGAGGAAGAAAGGAAGGTCTTAGAAGAGGCAAAGTTGCAGGATGAAACAGATTCTTCAAATACCAGGGGCCTGGGGCTGAGTGGGTGAAAACAGCTGAGTGGGCACAGGCCACCGAGTGGCCGTGTCAGCAGGCTCAGAAGACAGAAGCACGAACCACACTCAGGAGGCAACGAATAAGCTAAAAGTGAGCTCAGCGTGATAGACCCTGAAATAAGAAGGGGAACAGAGTGGGGACCTTCCTGTGAATTGGGAGCCTTAAAACAGAGATGCTGTTTGGCATTAGTTCTGACTCGTGAGTAGATAAACCAGCTTAGATAATGCCTTGGGATTTGGTTTGATTTTGGCCACTACACAATTCAGTTTAAAATGGGTCACAAGTTAAACCTGAAAGTCTAGAAAGGATTTTACACACTTGCTTCTGTCTGTTTAATTTATGGATCCCGGGACTGAGAGCAAGGGCCACGTGTCCAAGTCCTCCGAGAGTGAGGTGGAGGCATCTGAAATTGGAGTCGGTGACGAAGCTAATACAAATATGTTTTCAGGAGAAAAACCAGAAAGCAGGTGTGAACGATTCTGGTCCAGGAGGTGTTAAATCACATTCTGGTTTTGAGAATTTCATTTTTCTTTTCATTTCTTGCCACATTCATTTAATTCAAAATACAGCATGTACCGCCTTATGTACAAGGCTTAGTAGCCGTCCTGAGGAGTGAGCTCGATGCTCTTAAAAATAGATTTGAAACTTCCATTGCTAGAACGGAGCGGTAGCAGATAAATTCTGTAGAATTTACCAAGGGATAAGGGCTTTAGAAGAAGAGGCAGAGTGATGAACACACATTTATTAAGTTAGGTGGCCAATCCGGTAAAGCGTAAATAATCTAAGTGGATAAGTTTCAAGTCAGACAATATAAGAACTAGGAGGAAACAGCATTTTCAGATGAGGGAAGGCAGCTCAGAAAAGGCAAGTGTCTTGCCCAGTAACAGAGGCAGCGGAGCCAGGTCTGGGATCCATATCTCAAGATCAGTGATGAGAGCTTCTCAACCATTTGGACCCACCCAAAATAGGTGTCAGGACTTTCTCTTTCAATTTTATTCCCAGCCCTGTGAATGTGAGGCTCCTCACTCTCTGTTTAGGGGAGCTTCTGAGTGTCCCATGGCTATTGAAAAGTAGGGGAAGAAGATGTGGTTTTCCAGTTTGGATGAGCCTTGGCAAAGCCTTGGTGAGCAGCCAGGAACCCTTCCCATAAATGGTCCAAGGATGATATGCATGCAGTTGACCATGGAAAGACTGTGAGCCTGAGGGACAAGAAGAACAGCGTGGCAGGCTGCTCCTGTGTATAATCTGGAGCATGCCCAGGCACGGAGGGATGTTCTGGAGCGTGGAGTGGCTGCCCTGCCTCACTGTTGCCTCCTAGAGGCATCTGGACACTATCTCAGTCTCCCCGCAACGCCCATCAGGGCAGGTTCTCAATACCCACCTGCTGTGGCGTGACCCCCTCCAAACTCAGTTCGATGTCTCCCTTCTCATGCCACCTCTCCCTTTCCCGTTGAGTGTTTGTTGAATGGTGTCTGTTATTTAATGGTTTGTTGAATGGTGTATATTATTTAGTGGTTTGTTGAATGGTGTCCATTATTTGGTGCCCGCTATGGGCTAGGTGCGCTCCAGTCTCACAGTTAATCCTCGCAATCTTTGACTCTTTCTTACTACAGGAGACATTCATGAGTTTGCATACGGGGGAGGTCACTTTGCTGGGGGCTGTGGAGGCAAGATAAAGAATGGATTTCATAGCCACTTTCGTGACATTTAAGTAAAAGTGTTCATCAGTGTGCACATCTAGGGAAACTTGAGTGTGTTTTCCCACGGGCGCTCTCCTGTGCTCTCTAAATACTCGTTAGTGCTGGGGGACAGAAAGAGTGGGTAGATAATGGAAATGTGTCACTTGTGAGTATGCTTGTGGCTTGGGGATTTTTCAAGTCGTTCTGTGAAGCTGCCTCAGGTAGTTGTTCTAATTGAAAATTCCATTTTAATCTAAAATCTTCTGCAGCAAGCATGTTACAATGATCACGATTAGCCCGTCTACCCAGCGGGGTCCATTGTTGTTACATAAGTTGTCCAAATACGTGTCAGCAAATGTGAACCTGTGTTTTTGGCCTTAAATTGATGCATTTGGCTCACAAAGAGGCTGAACTTGTGCTTCGGGTTGTTTACGAGCTTGGGTTGATTACCAAAGCAAACAACTCGAGCTGCGGGGGCGACCTCCACCCTACTTTGATAGCGAACTTCTTAGTCTCACACTTTTTTTTTAATTACTGTGACCATTTTAAATGTGTGTGTGTGTGTAAATTTGGAAGGAGTAGATAGGAGGCATCCAAACGAGGTCACTCTATACTTTTCAGCATAGTTCAACATAGATAAAATAAAGATCAACTCTGTCTTGTCAGATGATTAGAAAAGGAGACCCTCGTGGGCTCACAGGTTACCAGCCCATCCCACGGGGACCACCAATTTCAGGGCATTTGCAACCCACCCTAGGAAACGGAGGAATGGGAAAGTAATCATGGTCTTCCTAGCAGTGTTGATAGATTCACTGATTCTCGTCTACTTACAGAGCCCCCTCCCCTGTGTGTGTGCACGGTTCTGTGGCTGTGATTGGTGAGGGTTGGAGGGGAGAAATGGGAGGTCAGGAGGTCCTCGCTTTCCCTACTCTGTAGATCTTTGCTGAAGGCTGGGATGGGGAGGGCGAGACCAAATAATAGAAAAAAGGATTTAGTAAAACATGATACATGACACAAAAAAGGCAAAAATCTCGAAGGTGACGTGGAGAAGGGGAAAGTCACCCTGAACTGGTAACGAGTGAGGGACGGTGATGGGAGAGTCGCTGTGGGGGATTCTTGAATAAGGTGGAATCTTTGGAGCAAGGTTTCTTGCATGTAATACTACCAGGGTCCTCTCCAGTTTCCCCAACGCGACCCAGTTACACCTCAGAAAGGAGCCAAGACTTTAAAGAAGGGAAGAAGCCAGGAGTGAAAGAGAATTTATGGGAGTTATGGCATCTGAGAGGGTCTCTCGTGGGCAAGATTATTTTTCAGTTCGTCTGCTTGTTTACTTGCTCAGTCGGTTGCTTTCAAAATGCTCCGTGACTGGAGCGTATTGTAGGGTGCTGACAAATTCGACCAGTAAAATCACTATCACATGCATTAAAAGAGGTCAGGCAAGGAAGTGGTTCACCATAAAATACTACAACTCCCTTTAAGATTATGTAGATGACAGCAATTTCTTAGCTCAAATGATAGATTTGTTTCAGTGATTATCTCCATATATTGAAACACCCCCCCAGAAACGAACACCCAACCCATCAAAAAAGTGAAGCCTACCTAAAGAAAATGTTAGGAGCTGGTTGTGGAGAATGCCTTCTTAGGAAGTCCAAGAGAAATTGGTTGTAAATAGGGGGTATGTCCCGAATCCTTATTCCACACCCCCATATGCACAGATCCGTTTGCATTAGATCTACGGGCTCTGTCCTGGTCTCTGGGGAATGATTGTTCATGGAAGATGGTGAAATGCATTGTGGGGAAGGGAACATTGGGCAAGATGGAGTTTCTCCCTTTCAGGTCTGAGTGGGTGGGGGATGTGGGAGGGGCAGCTCTACAAAATCATCTACAAACAAACCTGTGTGTGTGTGTGTGTGGTAACTGAACATGGAACACACACAAGACTAATACCTTTATGGTTAGATTGGAGATGAATGGTCTTGAATTGCTCTTAGCCGATCAAATTTGATCTTGTTTAAAAACAGTGAGATGACAGCACAAAGACAGCACAAACTTGAATATCTGTCTGCATGGTAAGAACCACGTTTGCATTTTAAGAAATTTAAAGTATGCGTTTCTCCATGTGACTTTGTGGGAGACAGCATGGAGATCACGGAGTTAGGTTTTCACTAGGATCTCTGCTTGTATCCAATAAGCAGGTTCTTCTGGCTGGATGTTGAGAGACTGTCTGCATGCTCAATGTGTCTTGTAAAGACCGAGAATTTACAATATTGTGAAGATTTGCGTCTTTAAAGTGGATTTATTTATATATAAAAGCCCTCCATGAGGGGAGTCAGACAGCTGTCATTTGTTGCATACTTACTGTGTTCCAGTAACAAATGCTTCCTGTCTAAAATGCAGTATTTTCTTAAGTTTGTTTATTTATTTTGAGAGAGACAGAGCACGAGCGGAGGAGGGGCAGAGAGAGAGAATCCCAAGCAGGCTCTGAGAGTGGTGAGGGCTCAGAGGCCAACATGGGGTTTGAACCCACAAACTGTGAGATCATGACCTGAGCCAAAATCGAGTTGGATGCTTAACCGACTGAGCCACCCAGGCGCCCTAAAATGCAGTATTTAATTGAATCCTCAAAATAGCTCCATGAAGATAAATACTATGATGACTCTCATTTTTTTTTAATTAAAAAAATTTTTAAAAAAATTTTTTGAGAGAGAGACAGCATGAGCAGGGGAGGGTCAGAGAGAGAGAGAGAAAGTCACAGAATCCAAAGACAGGCTCCAGGCTCTGAACTGTCAGCACAGAGCCTGACGTGGGGCTCAAACTCATGAATCATGAGATCATGACCTGAGCCGAAGTCAGACACTCAATCGACTGAGCCACCAGGTGCCCCTGATGACTCTCATTTTTGAAGGGATAAGATGGAGGCTTAGCGAGCATGAGTAACTTTCTCAGGGTTGTGTCGCTAGTTGACGGCGAGGCTGGGATATGGATGAATCTGTGGAGGGCAGCAGCCAGGAGCATGGTCTCCCAGCCCCTCCACAATGTGTCACTGTCATACCTCCCAACAGCACGGCCACAGCGGGGTACCAGGAACCCTCACCCAGAAGCTCCACATGGACCGTTCCTTCCTTCCATCCATTTTCTGATGCTCTGATTCCAAACTACTCGATGCAGTTGATTTACATTCAATCACCTGAGGGTCCCTGCCTCGCTTGTTATCTGTCCTCATCAACACTCGCCCTCCACAGCTCGCTCTGTGCTTTCTAGAATACACTTCCCATTTCTTGATGGCCCCAGAGCCTCAGCTCTTTCCTTAAACGCTCCTTGTCCGAGAGGGGCCTTCCTTCTTCCCACGGCTCCTCCCCTCAGGTCACATCCCCAGAGCAGGGCAGGTGGTCTGTGCCTCCTTTGTGGTCACTTACCCTCGAGCTAAGTGTTCCTCAACTGGCTTTCTGTCTGCAGGGACCCCACTGCCTCCTGTCTTCCACCAACCCCCAGATGGTTCATTCGTTCGCGCACTCTCCTCGTGGCTCGTGACGTGTGGTCCCGTCTGCCTTGCCGTCCCTGGCACTGCCTGGCTCTGGCTCTGCGAGCCACAGCCCTATGTCATGCTCTGCTCTCGAGCCCCTCCGCACCGGCCGCTGTCCCAGCGCGGCGCTCAGGGCTGGACCTCAAAAATGTCCCTCTGGGATCCTTAACAGCCATCTGAGCTCTGCTCCGGTTCTGTCACTGTCCTCCAGCCTTGCGTCCCCCACCCCATCTTTTCCACCTTCTGTTTTCTTCTCTGTCATCCCTTCCCTTTGACTGGCTTCTCTGGGTGTCCCAGCTTGGAAGCCGCATGTCATCACTCCAGCACGGGCTGTTTCTGTTTGTCACCAGCTGAGTCACAGTTAACAACACCAACCTGAACAATTCCAGCATTACATTCATCTCGGGACATAACCAACTGTATTGGCTTCATAAAACCTTTCTGACCTCCCCACCCCCACCCGACCCCAGCGTTCTCCGCGCCTTCCCGCTGCTTAGACATTCTGGGTCATCTCCTGTCCCTTTTCACCCAAGGGGCTGTCCCTTAACGTTTTCCTAGTCCTCAAATATTCTTCCATGTCGCCCTCTTCTCTCCCAACAGATGAGTCCCCTTCTGCTTTTCCAGAAGGGTAAGCGTCCTTGATGTCCCTGCATTTCTGTTCAAAGTGAGTTCCTTCATCAACAAGTGAGGAAATACTTCAAGATTATGAACACTCAGTATGGCCGAAGGCATGAGGGGGAAAAAAAAACACACACTGAAAAAAAAATTCAATAGGAGATGAACGAGTATGGCTACTTTTGGGGCGGGGGTTAGGCCACTGGAAATTAGTATCAAAACTGAAAATGCACACGCCCTCTGACCCAGAGGTCTGCCTGCATTTCTAGCACTTAAGACAAAAACAAGAGTGCAGAGATGTGTGTAGGGAGATGTTTACTGTGGTTTTGATGTGGTTAAAATCTTGAGGTGGGGTGAGTGTTTCTCTCGGGGGGCGGTGACTAAAGCATGCTGCAGTAAAGTGGGGTCTTCCGCAGATCACAAAAGTATGACGGAGAATCCACGTGCGCTGACGGGGAAAGGTATCCACAATACGTGACAACGTGAAAAAATCACGCTACAGAACTGTGGTCGTGGGGAGATCTTGCGTACTTGGTCATTAACACACACACGTTTGGCAAGGGAGAGTCATAAATTCTGCTCAGGTCTGGACTGGCTGATAGAATCGTGACAGGTGTGAGTGTGTGGGGGTCGACCTCTGCTTTATACATGCCTGTAATTTGAATTTTGTTATTACGTGGGCATTTCTTATATAATTCAATGATGTGAAGAGAAAATAAAATCATGGCCGGTATAAATAAGTGACTTCAGGTCAGAAATTTCAGGATAGAGGCCACCCAAAGATCCACGTCCTTTTGAAAAAAAATTTATTTTATTCTTCACTCCAAATGCTATTTCTAATGTTTAGATGTTTCCGCTTTGGTTGGAGCCCTCTGGCGTCCGCTTTCTTCCTTTTTCTCCAGATGGACCAAC
>PJEM01001222.1:0-72943 GCA_004023845.1 Helogale parvula | reverse complement strand
CAAGCATTAGGGTCATTTTCTTTACTGCTTTATGGGGAATATCTTTGATGGAAAAGGTGTATTTTAATTTTGGTGTGACTTACTTTGAGAACAATGATTATCACTCAGGACTTATTATTCCCAGTCTTTCTTTTTAAGTTTATTTATTTTTTGAGCGAGAGTGAGAGCGAGCGAGCGAGCGAGAGAGAGAGAGAGAGTGAGAGAGAAGAGAGTGCACAAATGGGGAAGGGGCAGAGGGAAAAAGGGAGAGACAAAACCCCAAGCAGGCTCCTCACTGTCAGCGCAGAGCCGGATATGGGGCTCAAACTCACCAACCACGAGATCGTGACCTGAGCCGAAGTCAGACTCTTAGCTGAGTGAGCCATCCAGCACCCCATTATTGTCAGTCTTTTTCCAGAAGTAGAAGACAAAACTATTAGGTGTGTGGTAAGAATTGCAGGGGCCACCCGGAGAATCCAAGCTCTCAGCCTATCTTCTAGAATACCGGTGTAGTTCTTCTTGCCTCACTGATTCTCGGAGGGACTCCCGTGCTGGGGTAACTGTGATCCACTTCTCCTGTGTCCCCTCCAAGCCCTCTGCTTTCCACAGGGACCCAGATCCATTCATTATCCCTAAAGATGTTTTGTTTTTTTGAAAGCTCCTATGCCATCATTTTCTTCCTCTCTCTTTGACCCTTCCTCAGTTTAGAATCATGCTCACGTTCTCCTGCACAGCACAAGTGATCCGAAACAGAGGCGCCTGAGTGGCTCGGCTGGCTAAGCGTCTGGCTCGTGGTTTCAGCTTAGGTCATGATCTCATAGTTTGTGGTTTCAAGGCCCGCGTTGGGCTCTGTGCTGGTGACATGGAGCCTGCTTGGGGTTCTCTCTCTCCCTCTCTCTCTCCCTAGTTTTTCTCTCTCAAAATAAATAATTAAAAAAAAATGAACCAAAACAATGACAGACATTAACCCCAAACCCCCTCTCCGTTTGTTCAAACTTTCCCTATCGCTGGCTTCCTTAACTTGTCCCTTGGGCTTATTGCTGAGCTCCTGGAGAGAGACCCCCCTGCTGGCCGGTCACCTCCCCTGTCAGCCACGCCGCAGTGTGGCGTTCGTCCTCGCCTCCCACTGGCACAGGCCTCCCCCAAGCGCCCGAACGATCACACGATCATCTAATGACCTCCTCATTACTGAACTTGATGGCTGCGACCTCAGCAGCCTCTCCCAGTGAAACTACCTCCTCCTCCTTTACACTTTGCTTGGCTTACTCTGCTCTCTCCTTTCTGTTCCTCCTCCCCCTCATGGCCGGGTCCTCCTCTGCTTGCCTCTGACAACGGTGTCCCTCGGAAGTCCGTCCTCAGTGCCCCTGTTTGCCCACGGTGTCCTCCTGGCCTATGCCCTCCCACTGACTCTCAGTGTTGTAGAGGAGGGTGACCATCAGCTCCGTGCCCCCGAGTCATGCTTCTCACTTGTGTACTCAGCTTACATTCCCCGGAGCTCGTAGTGTTCAAAGTGATCGGTGAGTGACACGATACGCTTGCTTTTACACATTTACCACGTGTCGCCGAGGTAACTCATTTCCATCCCTAACATCTTTTCTATCTTTGGTTAAAGTTACAATCACATGCCATGTTTCATTTTTGTTGTTGTCGTTGTTTCTTAAAGTTTGTCTTTTTAATTTATTTTCGAGAGAGAGTTCGTGAGCAGGGGAGGGGCAGAGAGAGAGGGAGAGAGAATCCTAATCAGGCTCTGTGCTGTGAGTGCAGAGCCTGACACGATGCAGGACTCGAACCCACAAACCGTGAGATCATGACTTAAGCCAAAATCAAGAGGCGGATGCTCAACTGACTGAGCCACCCAGGTACCCTCACACCCCATATTTGGTAAACTGGACTCATATGCTATATATACTATAGAAACAAACACTAAAAAAAAAAACCTCAACTAAAAAGAAATAGAAATCTTGAGAGAATGCAAAGGTAAAGGCATACTTCTTTGAAAGTCCCTTTGTTTGGAGCCAAAGGAAAACAATAGACAATTGTGTTAAATTTGGACCCCTAGTTTATCTCATCATCAGAACATTGAGTCGGTCTTCACTAAAGGAGCAAAGAGTTTACTCATAATGCTATCATTAAAAAAAATAATTCTAAGAATTGTTGATCTGAATCTTGAGGTTGCATTTTTTTAATGAGATGTTTACTATTGACGTCGGTGTTTGTTCACTTAAAGTTATAAATTGTGGTTTTAGAAGGGGTTGATTTACTTCATCATCATTGAGATGAACCAACTGACAATAAACAGTGAGCCTCCAGGAAGCTCCCGGAGAAGCAGGGACAGAGGTGGAAATGTTGTTCCTTGTAAAAGTTATTTCCAAGTAAAACAGGGCTCTGGCAGTTGAGTTGAAAACCAAAATGCAGGACTTGCCTCTTTGGACAGTAGAAGTTGACACTTCAGCATAGAGGTTAGAAATGGGAACTGATCTCTTCCTGTATTTATTCTATAGTTTTTCAGTTTTTATTTAAATTTCAGTTACTTAACATGCAGTGTAATGTTAGTTTCAGTTATGTGCCTGTATTTTAGAAGAATTTGCTGTGCAGAAGTAATTTTTCATCTTGTAATTAACCAGCACATCTGATCTGATTTTTTTTTTACTCTGCTCGCACCTATTGAGGGATCTGTGACCGGGTCCTCAGTGTTTGCTGACACTTTGTCTTTCACTGACAACAGGTACCACTGGACTATGTTTTCATTTTCAAGTGGAGGAAGTTAATAAATGAATGAATGTGGATCTTTCACAGAACAACACATGGAATTCTTACTGAAAAGTGTAAAGGATTGAAATAAAATTAACTTCTTTTCTTATTAAAAATTATTTTTACATTTATTTTTTGAGAGATAGAGTAAGACAGAGCATGAGCAGGGAGGGGCAGAGAGAGAAGGAGACACAGAATCTGAAGCAGGCTCCAGGCTCTGAGCTAGCTGTCAGCCCACAGCCCGACACAAGGCTTGAACCCACCAACCATGAGATCATGACCTGAGCTGAAGTCAGACGTTTAACCGACTGAGCTACTCAGGCACCCCACTTCTTTTTCGATAAATAAGGACAGAATGAAACCTTGCCATTTGCAATGATGTGAATGGAGTGAGAGTATATTATGTGAAGCAAAATAAATCAGTCAGGGAAAGACAAATGCCATATGATTTCACTCATATGTGGAATTTAAGAAACAAAACAGATGAACATAGGTGGGGGCGGGGGAAGCGAAGCAAACCAGGAAGCAGACCTGTAATGGTTGAGAACAAACTGATGGTTCCTGGAGGGGAGGTGAGTGGGAGGTGGGCTAGATGGGAGGCGGGCATTAAGGAGGGCGCCTTTGGGATGAGCGCTGGGTGTTGTGTGTAAGTGATGAACCACTAAATTCTACTCCTGAAACTAATATATTACACAGTATGTTAACTAACAGGAATTTATTGTTTTTAAGTTTTATGTACTTATTTTGAGAGAAAGAGAGAGAACATGAGCAGAGGAAAGGCAGAGAGAGGGGGAGAGAGGGCGCAAGCTAGCAGGGGAGGGACAGAGAGGGAGAGGGAGAGGATCTCAAGCAGGCAGACACACTGTCAGTGTGGAGCCAGGTGCAGGGCTTGAACTCACAAACCGGGAGATCGTGACCTGAGCCGAAATCAGGATTTGGACCCTTCACTGACTGAGCCACCCAGGCACCCCATTAACTAACTGGAATTTAAATAAAAACTGGAAAAATGAGAAAACAAGAATTTGGGAAACTTGAAATGGAATGACATATTAAGTATATATCAGTCACAGAATATGGTGCTAATAGTCTCTAAGGATCACGACATGAAGAATGGACACTGTTACTTTAGAGGGAGAAAATCAACATTAATGTAGATTTAAAGTTTTGCACCTATGAATGATAAGTTATTCAAGAAATTATACCAAGAGAATGAAAGAGGAGTGTGTGTCCGTGAGTGTGCGTGCGTGTGCGTGCGTGGGTCTGTGTGCTGGGCGTGGGTGTGTGTATGTGTGTGTGTGTTGTGCGTGTGTTGTGTGTGCTGCATATAGGAGCGTGTGTATGGGTGCTTATGTGAATGGGTGTGGATGCACGCACACAAGTGTATGGGTGTGTGTGTATGTGTGTGTGTTAGTGGGGAAGGGCAGGCAAGAAAAAGGAAGGGACTTTGGGATAAATCCGATGGTGGGTGAGCATTTATCACAAGCTTATATGTGTTTTTTGTGGGTGAGGAGCAGAAAAGCACCAGCAAACGTGAGGACTCCACCCGGCAGGTAACGGAGCCGTGGGGTTCTCTCCTGCAGGCGAAGGTTTCCTCTGCCTGAAATGGCTTTTACTGTTTTAGATGTTGGCAAGGTAGTCAGGCCAGGCTCATGTTCCTCTGTAAAAAACAGCTCTGGGGGCGCCTGGGTGGCTCAGTCGGCTAAGCATCCGACTTCGGCTCAGGCCATGATCTCATGTTCATGAGTTCGAGCCCTGCATCAGGCTCTGTGCTGACAACTCAGAGCCTGGAGCCTGCTTCAGATTCTGTCTCTTCCTCTCTTTCTGCCCCTTCTCTGTTCATGCTCTTTCTCTCTCTCTCTCTCTCAAAAAAGAAACAAACATTAAAAAAGATAAAAAACAAAGAACAACCCCCCCCCCCCTACTGTGTGCCTATCCAAGCAGGGGAGCTGGGAGCCGTGTGGGAAGGGCTCCCGGGCTGGGGGAAGGGGGGCAGCGCACAGGGAAGACTGGCCCCATCAGCGCCCAGCGCCCACCCGGGGAGGGGACTCAGCTCACGGAGCTCCCACACTAAGTATGGAGCGGCGGGGGGCGGCTAGTCAGCAGCCTGCGAACCTACTCCTCACTTCCCACCTCCCTGCTAACAATCCTTGCTTAAATCCCTCCCCTGATTTCTGGCCCAAACAGTGCCACCGCTGCTGGTGCTCTAGTTGTTCTTTCGGGTTTTGTTGGTGCTGTTCTCTTGCTCATCTCCCCTTTGGGTGTATTACTTCTGGGTCTTTTTTTTTTTTTTTAACATTTATTTATTTTTGCGAGAAAGTGAGAAACAGAGAACCAGCAGGGGAGGGGGAGAGACAGAGGGAGACACAGAATCTGCAGCAGGCTCCAGGCTCCGAGCTGACAGCACACAGCCCGATGCCGGACTTGAACTTACGAACTGTGAGATCATGACCTGAGCTGAAGAGGGAAGCTTAACAGACTGAGCCACCCAGGCGCCCCTCTTCTGTGTCTTTTACTGGGGATTATCGTTGGACCCCACTGAGCACAGGATCCAAGGACATGGGCCTTGCAGGAGTGCGCCAGGCCCGGAGAGGCAGTCTTCATTTCTGGGAAACAGAGAGAGTGCCCAGAGAAGTATTTCTTACAAACCGCTGAATCTCAGTGGAGATCCCACTTGTGGGTATTACAGTTATTTTGAAAGAATGCAGAGGAGCAAAAAGGGGAAAAAAAAAAACACCATCAGAGATCAACGCTACAGAGGGCAAAAGTTCAAGGGGGGGATTTATTTTTAATGTTAAAAGGGAAGATGGATGATGAGTGAATTCGAGAACACTGATAAAAATGTGAAAGCTCAGAAAAGCCCCAAAGTGCTGTTTGGTTTACTCAGTGTTTGTTTTTTCTGAGCCAGAAGCCAGCCGAACATTCTGCCTGTTTCCTAAAAGGTTTTTCTAAGTGGTTGCCAATCTCAGATAAAAACCATTTGCTCTACAGCTTTAATCTGTACAGAAGAGTGTGTGTGTGTGTGTGTGTGTGTGTGTGTGTGTGTGTGTGATGTCTGTTTATGTGTAGACACAAAGAATGGAATCACAGATGAGTAAGGTCCAACCTAATACCACTGGCATTTTATTACAAGCTAAAGCATATAACCGACTTGAGATCCATCACTTTCTTAGGCTTCTCCAATTATCCCCGCTCAGTGGAACAGCCTGGAAGGATTTCCTCACCCCTTACCTACGTGAGACATCTCCTTCCAGAAGCGGAAGCCATGAGGGACATTCATGTCATTTATTGAGCACCTGTCTTGGAGGACAGCAGAGAGCCACGCGGCTTGCCCAAGGTGCCCAGCCACGGTCAGACGTTTCCCCCCCACTTGGTGGTTATTTAGATCATCATTGTTTTCTGAAGCTCATTTTTCATGAGCTCATTTTTCATTGCAAACATGATACATGGCCGGCTACGGACTTTTGGACGCCGAGTTCATTGATGCGTTCGCCATATGTATACTGAAACCCAATATATATGTCGGGCACACCTTAGGCTGTGGGGTCACAAATAGTAAGGAACACAGATACGCTCTCTGCTCCTGGGAGGTAACGTGGGTCTTACGCCGTGTGAATTGGTTCTCAGATTTTGCTCTTCTGTCGCAGAGACTCACAGACTAATTGCGGGCTCAGCTGCCTCCGTTTGGAGCCGCCAGGGACGGGAGGCAGCAGACTGGAAGGCGGTCTCAGGCTCTGCCAAAGGGGGACGAAGAGTGGCCCCGCACGAGGGGGGATCTGGGGTGCCTGCTTCTCTTCGGCAGATGAATCTGCTCCCTGGGGAAGGGGCCGACGGTGACCCAGGACAAAATGAAAAGGCAGAGGTGTGAGGCCATGCTGACTGTTGAGGGGAGAGGGCTCCTGGACACACCCTCCTCAGCAGCTATTTTAACAAAACCAACGCAGCACCGCCTCCCTGTTTCTCCCGCAAACCCTGGCGGGGAGACCGTGGCTTGGTGAAGATGGGCGCTGAGCCCCCTGTTTCTACCATCTGTTATGTGAGAAGGAAAGAACCTCGCCTGGGGGCAGGGAAGAAAAAACAACTAGTGGCTCCTGAGGCCTGGAAGCATCTTAAAGTACAGGTCAGTCTATTGGCCCTGGAACAGGAGTGTCTCCGAGCCGCACCGCTAACCACACACACCTAAGTCGCTGACCGTCGGGAACGTGACCCAAGTTTGCAGCCTTCCTCTGGGTGCACACTTGGATTCTCCCACATCTTGAAGAGGAGGAGAGAACACATATATGAATAAAAATGATAACAATAGTGTATGAGATTATCTTGCCACTGTTCTCTTAGAAAGTAGCGCTTCCTCTTTCCAGAATGCGTGCAGGTTATATTTGGACCCACGCTTGTTTTGCAACTTTGCTTTAAATTGAACTTAGTTTAGGCTGGGTTGGGTTCTTGATGAGAAGAGTCTTATCATGGCGGCCAAGAATAGCTCAATGAAAACACACCCAGTGAATATATGAAAATTTGTGAATCTGTAGAGCGAAAGCCAAAAGAGATCATCTGAGGGCAGCAAGTACTGACTCTTTCTTTGGAAACTATGTAATTCAGGGGAAGTGCACTTAGCGTCTTTCCATTAGGAGCTGTATGTCAGGGTACCAACCAGTTCCAGGTGAGAATATGCAACTATTTTACGGGAGAATGCCAGCCAACTGTGGAAGGACGATAGCCTTAGAAGATCCTCATCTTGTAATTCCAATGAGAATGTCGATCGGAGCAAGGACTATCTATCAGCTTGTGGAAAGGGCGTTAGCGGGGTAGCTGGTGGCGCCCGGGCATTTACACGGATCCAAAGTGGCACCACAGCGATGAGGTTTGGATCAGCGGGAGAGAAGCACAGTTGTAAGATGGATGGCTCAGACTGTCAGCACCCTCACTGACGGTTGATCTTAGCGTCAGAAGTGGTGGCACCATCAGATTCTCCATGTTCTCCTGGTGTCATGTGTTCTGAGGTCCCAGAATCACCTGGGATGTGGTCTAGCCAAAAAAGATTTACCTGGGGTCTAATCACCCTGTACATGTAATTTCTGGGAAATAACAGAGAAGAGAGGAAGAAGTTAAATGATACTATAGATTAAGCAAGTAGATGAGTGTGTGTGTGTGGGGGGGTCTCTAACATGGCCCACTGGCTGTAGTAAGAGGTCTCCATAAAGAAAGAGACTTGTGCCCAGATTAAATGACAATGTGGGGGCGCCTGGGGGGCTCAGTCGGTGAAGCCTCGACTTTTGATTTCGGGTCAGATCATGGCTTCACGGTTTCGTGGGATCGAGTTCCGAGTCGGGCTCTGTGCTGACAGCGTGGAGCCTGCTTGGGATTCTCTCTCTCCCTCTCTCTGCCCCTCCCCTGCTAGTCCTCTCTCTCTGTCTCTGTCTGTCTCTCTCTTTCTCAAAATAAATAAACATTAAAAAAAAAAAAGGACAATGAGAATGTGTAACAACCAGGTGTAATCTGTGATTTGGTTCCTGGGATGGACCAAAAGGCTATGAAGGATATTTTGAGGGACATTTGGGGAATTTGAAGATATATTGGCTATTAGATGATGTAAGAGTACGATTGTTAATTTTAGATGTGATCGTGTTATTTTTTGCGACACGGGCAAGCGTTACTAATTTATGAGAAATGCATCCTGAACTACTTATGGGCTATGTCACAACGTCTCCGCTTTAGTCTTCACACACACACTGTTTGTCCTACACAGTGGGACATTCTGTGTGAAACTGTGACCTGCAGGGGCCCCATGGAACGGGTGAACACACACGGACTTAACCCACCACACTTGTCAGAGATCAGTAAGTAATGGGGTAATTGTAAGTTATTATGAAATAATGAGTAAAAAATCTCACAACATTTTCTGAAGATCGAAGTCTTTAAAGTGAGTGATGTGAAAAAGGCTAGTGTGACTATTCAGAGTCACGGGGAAGCCATTATCCTGAGAAGATAAGTAAAGGGGTGCCTGGCTGGCTCAGGCAGTGGAGGGTGGCTCTTGATCTCGGGGCTGGGAGTTGGAGCCTCACATTGGGTGTAAAGATCACTTAAAAAGAAAAACCTTTAAAAATAAAAGAAGATAAAGTTTTTTAAAATGAAGACCTGATAATTAGCTTAATTTTAGTATTGTCACCAGAACCTAATTTCCCCTGGTTGCAATTAAAGATTTTTAAACATAATTTTTATTCACTTCGTGCTACTCAAAACATTCACCTACTAGTAAAAATCCATCAGTCGTAAGGGAACGGTTAGATAAACCATGGCGCGTCTATATCGGAAATATTGCGAAGTCATCACCAGTTAAGAATGGGATTTCATTTAACTCTGGGACTAGTATTTAATAACATGAACATGTTTATGATCCAACACGAAGTGCAGGAGATGTGACGCTCGCACAAAGGAGTCATGATTTTGTGTAAGTGTCAGTGACTGAGCCCCACGTAACTGCTAAAAGAGGATAAAGAGGGAGCGTCTCATGGAGTCCTGGTGACACTGAGGGTCACAAGGAAAAGAGGTGGGAACCCCACAGAGGAGACAGGACAAAACCGGAACGCTTGCCGGGCTTGGGTTGCGTTGTTGTCTGTTTCGAACGAGAAAGCAGTCTCTCACCACTTCGGGCAGAGGTGGTAAGTTTCCTGACATGAGAAAAAGAACCCCCCATTTGACTCATCTCCAAAACTGAAAGTTGAAGAGTTGAAGCCCTTTTGCCCCTCAGAACAACTAAACTCAAGAGAGCCCCTCACCGCCAGGCGCAGGAGCGGGTGGTGGACTGGAAAAGGCAAGTGTGGGGTGACAAATACGGGAGAAGCCCGTGCACTGAGCACACGGCGCCGGGCAGGGCTGTTCACGAATGCGGCCAGCTGTTGTCGCTGAACCTTCTCTCACTCTCCAGGAGGGCGGCCAGGCCCACGGTGCTCCCAGGACATCAGGATCAACGGAAAGAAATGGGTTCCTTTCTGGGGGAAGGGCAGCCTTCCCTCTGTGGGGGGAAGAGAAAGGAAATTCACCAGGTGTCACATCCATTTAGAATTTTGAGGAGACCTGTCCCATTTCATGGGGTGTGTAAGTAAAAGTCTGGCTCAGTCGGTTAAGCATCCAACTGTTGATCTCATCACAGGTCTTGAGCTCATGGTCCTGAGTTCAAGCCCCGTGTGGGGCTCCACACTGGGCGTGAAGTCAACTAAAAAAAAAAGTCTAACCGTGTGAAACAACCTCATGTTAAATAATCTCAATTATTGAAGTAGGATTCTCAGCAATGATTCAAATTAAGTGTGCACTGGGTGAAGTCAGAACCAGAGTGACAATCTCACAGAATCTCACTCACACACCCCAACACACACATACAAAGAAAGCCTCTCCGTGTATGCATGCCAACATTTTAATAATGAGTATGTATGAGGAACTAGAAAAGGAATGGAATAAAAGAGAACTTTACTTTTCCTTCCTCTATATAGTTCTGAATTAAACTATTTTTTTCTCTTTAGAGCAGTAGATATTTATGTACCTTTTAAAAAGAAGCAAAGGTGGGGGCGCCTGGCTGGCTCAGTCGGTGGAGCATGTGATCTTGACCTCGGGGTTGTGAGTCTGAGCACCACAGTGGGTACAGAAATGACTTAAAGAAAAGCCTTAAAAAGAAGTAAAGATGAACGAACACGCTCCCAGTAGAGATGTGAAAATGGTACAGTCACTTGAAAACGGTGTGACAGTTCCTCAAAAATGAAACACAGGTACCACGTGACTCGGCCATTCTAACGCTGAACGAGAAAAAGGAATCTATGGATCTCATGCTTACAGAAGCATGTTTGTGACAATAGCCCCGAGCAGGAAGCAATCAAAATGTCCCCCGGCTGCTGAATGGATAACCGACTGTTACCCGCGTCACTGAAAATGGTTCAACCATAAGAGGAAACAACAACATAGCTCCTTGGATGAATATCAAAACAGCGACAGAAACCGGATAAAAAAGAGTATGTGCCATGCATTTCAATGCATCCAAAATTCTAGAAATATGGACCCAACTAGGGTGACAGAAAGCAGCTCAGGGGTTGCCTGGGGAGGAGAGATGGGGCAGGGTGAGAGGAGGGACTTAACTGTAAAGAAGCACAGAGACACTTTGCAGAGGGATGGGTACGCCCGCACCCAGCACTGGGCTGATGGGCTCGCTGGTGTCTACGGTACCAAAATGTATCCCACTGGACACTTTGTTTTTTTATTTTATTTTTTAAATGTTTATTTATTTTTGAGAGAGAGAGAGAGACAGAATGTGAGCTGCAGAGGGACAGAGAGAGAGGGAGACACGGAATCAAAAGCAGGCTTGAGGCTCCAAGCTGTCAGCACAGAGCCCGACTCAAACCCATGAATGGTGAGACATGACCTAAGCCAAAGTCAGATGTGTAACCGATTGAGCCACCCAGGCGTCCCCCAACTGTTAACTTTAAACAGGTACAGTTAACTGTGTGCCAATCCTACCTCAGTGACTCTGTTAACAACAACAACAAAAAAAGCTGCACATGTTTAATACAGAAAATTTGGAAATAACCTAAGAACGAAGAAGAAAAATAAATAGTGCCCTTAACTCCCGTGAGAGACAGCAACTGACAGGTGGGGACTTTTCCTTCCAAGCAATTTTCATGCCAGACTGTCAGCCCCGCAAGGTCAGGTTCACCCGATTCACAGGCTATATCCCCAGCACCGTGCTGGCTAAGGAAATGTTCTACAACTATTTTGTGTAACTAAGCGAAGGGATAGATAACTTTCTCTATTTCATATCCTCTCATTAGAACTTCTTCATGTCACTAAAAATCCTTTGAAAATATATTTGTGGCTCCACACCCTTCCACTGTCTGGATATAGATTAATTTTGATTTTACACTTGGGTGGTTTACCATTTTTCAATGTAACTGATAGCGTGCCCGTGACATTCCACTCCGTGTGTACACCTTTGGGTGTATGGCACGGACAATTCCCAAACAACAAGTGGATCCAGTGAAACAGGCTAACAGGTTAGTTTTACGTTGCACACGGTGGTGCCTGGGTGGCTCAATCAGTGAATGTCCGGCTGAGGCTCAGGTCCCGATCTTGCGGTTCACAAGTTCAAGCCCCGCGTTGGGCTCTGTGCTGACAGCTCAGAACCTGGAGCCTGCTTCAGATTCTATGTCTCCCCCCTCTCTCTGCCCCTCCCCTGCTCATACACTCTCTCTCTCTCTCTCTCTCTCTCTCTCTCTCTCAAAAATAAACAAACATTAAAAAAATTGTATCGCACAGATACAAGTCAGGCAGTTAAATTTTCCATCTTTTAAATTCATTTGTTGGTTAACTTCTCCTTCCCTCAGTTTGCTCTTCTGTAAAATGAGAGTGTAATGGTCTCTACCTGTCAACATGGCTGTGAGGATACAAGGCAAAGGTGCGGCACCGGTGCCCAAGACGATGCCGGCAATGTCCATGTCAGCCAATGTCAATGCTGACGGATCCAGGCTGGTGCATACGGGCTGTTCTTGTGCCGCCGCTGCTGTTGGTAGTCCCCACTCAGTTCCCTCTATACAATTCTTTTTCTTGGGAATTGCCAGTTGAAAAGCATCTGTCAGCCTGGCTGGAAGAATCCTTCGGATATGTTGGAATTAAGTCCTAAGCCCTGCAGTTGACATAGTTACCATTTAGCACCTCTTTAGATAAACATTGGCCTTCGTGGAATGGATCCCAAGTTCCAGATAGCGCTGGTGATCAGAAGGATTCAGTGAAGCAATTTTCTGCCAAGTGGATTTCCCCAGCTTTCTGCAGAATCTCTGGGTGAAGTGACTCCGGGTTGAAACCAGTAGCCTAATCTGGTTGTGGTAGCTACCTGCAAATCATTCTGGATTTCTCAAGCTCTGGAAACCTTAGAAAACCAGAGGACACTTACCAGAGCTGCTGGACTTAACAGTTTTGGAGTGGACTCTTAGTCAACCTCTGGTGAGTTAAACACACACACAAATAGACCCAGAGAAGATGAATATATAAATATATATTGACTCAGACTATCTATGACTGTATCTTTGCTGAAACACTACCTCCCATTTTACAGCTAATGAAACTGAGACTTAACAAAATGGTGTGACTTGGTCAAACTGCTACTTAGTAAGTGGCCAGAGGGATAAACCCAGTTCTCTCTGAAGCCGGCGTAAGTATGTCATTTATATAACAGAAGTAAGAGCAGGCAGCGTTTTCCTTGCACACCACGGTTTGCAAACCCCTTCAGGTGCACTGTTTGGGCCCTGACAGGATTCCCTGCCAGGTGGTAACTATGAAGCAGGGTGTCTTGTTCTGAACGTAGAAATAAGAAGAGGTAAGAGCATTCTCCGACTTGGTGCTCCGCAGAGAGTGGTCCTGGCCCAGCAGTGCGGACATCACCGAGAGGCTTGGAAGAAATGCAGGCTCTCAGCTCCATCCAGACCTACCAAGTCAGAGTCTGCATTTTTACCAAGATCCACAGGTGACTTGTAGGCACGTGACCACTTGAAAGGCCCTCTTGTCAAGAGAGTCATCAAAGGTACACATCCTGACCAGAGCAGAGACACACAGAGTCATCGAGACAGAGGGTCCCCCGGGCCAGCCTGTCTTATGTGACACTGGCTGAAAAGCTAAAGAAAGTATGTATGCCTTGAATCGGGCTGGGTGGGCAGGGGGGGACTAGGAAGGGAGGTCACGGTCAGCCCAACCGTGCTCACAGATGGAGGCGTTCAGCTAATGGTCAGTAAAAAGGTCCGTCCCGCCGTGTGGGATCCGAGTCTGTGGACACCGCACCTTTGCAGGAGAGAACTTGGGGTAACAGGAGATGCAGACTCTAATCCATTTGCATTGTTCAAGCTCAACGAAGGCCTTTCTAGAAGGCAGGGCAAGGAGGATGCTACGCCTGCCCGATAGGTTTAAAGCTCCTCTTCGCTTACAAATCACATTTCTTTGCTCTTTTATGTCTCTCCTGGAGAGCACCGTCAATGTCACCAACGACGGTCGGATATTCCCTTGCGCCCTGCCTACGGTAAGACACGCCACGAGAGGGAGCATACCTCCCGTGGTCTGCCTCTCCTTGCGAAGGGAATGTGTCCAGCTCTGAGCTTACGGTTTGCTCCTATCATGGATGATCGCCTCCTTTGTGGCCGGTGGTGGGAGGCAGGGTGGGGACCGTCGGGAGGTGGTTTGGCCACTGCACCGGTAGGAAATGGAGATCCCAAGAAGGCTTGACGATGGGTCTCTTTCTGCTACCCTAAAATCCCCATCTCCTTGGGGATACCCCGCCTCCCTATCTCCCTTCCTCCAAAAGGAATTCGGATTTGTCAGAGCCAGAGAGGGGGTGGTCCCAGAGTCTGGTGAATCCCAAGGTGACATTGAAGTCCTCTTCTTACTGCTGGTGCAAAACCATCTCAAGGTTTCTCATTCGGCTTCTCCAGCGGGTCTGCCCGTGGAGAGCGGTCCCACCCACAAAAGCGCTCAAGTTCGCGGTGACACCTGGGCTTACACACTTTCCTCCAATCTCCACGTCTGTCCATGATATCCAGCTGCCTCACGAAACGGGCTATGAATGGGAGCGTTGTAATGAGGAGTTTCTGTGACGACTTCTGCCAGACCAGTCACTCCGTGGGACTCTTATGGTCCCGGTGCCCGTCTGAAGCTCAGGCTGGTGGGAGGGATGGGCCAGAGTGTTGCAAGGGATGCTCGTGAGGCCATATGGGGAGTCATGTGGTTTGGGGTCAGGAAACCAGGTGCCTGCTCTCCGGCTACACCCACAGACTCAGGCACTACCACCAAGCCGGGTGTCTCTTCATTTCGCAGCTCAGAGATTACGAGCTGCCAGTCAGGTGGCCCGGAAATCTGTAAACAAAGTTATCAGTTAATCAGAGAAGTCTGCTTGGATGTGGTTTTAGATATCCAGAAAGTTAGCCCAGTGTGGCATAGGGTGGAAACTGCTGTGCCCGGGGTGTGTGTGTGTGTGGTCGGCCCCAGAAAACCAACCTCTGTTCTCAACTGTCAGCTGAACGAGGAGACATAGGGACAAATGGGATAGTTTGGTGACAACTTTCTGCAGAGAATTAATCATATATTTGTACAAATTCGAGTCTACATTCCAGACACGCTACAGACTTTTTGTGTGCACCCCCTACAGGTGGGAACACTTATTAGAATCCTAAAATGTTTAATGTTAGTAACATCATTATGCAATTTGTTCCTAAATACACTGTCATAGGTGATTATAGACAAAGCTAAACTCTTTCTCGACCCCCCCCCCAACTTCTTTCCGGACGTAACCAGTGTGGTCATTTGGGCATGAAAGACTTTTCTCTGCAGCAATAAAACATGTATATGTCCTAGACAGATAGATAGTCATTTTGGTGTCTTGTTTCCAACAGAAATGCCATCATATTGAACTTATCATCTACAATTTGCTCTGTCCCTTTAGAAACATACCTTGGGGATCTCTCCCCACTAATAGGTATAGATCTACCCGATTCTTTTTTTAAAATGTTTATTTATTTTTGAGAAATACATGTTTATTTATTTATTTATTTATTTCAGAGCGCAAGCACGGAAGGGGCAGAGAGAGAGAGAGGGAGGGAGACACAGAATCTGAAGCAGGCTCCAGGTTCTGAGCTGTCCGAACAGAGCCCGATGTGGGGCTCGAACTCACAGACCAAGAGATCATGATGTGAGCTGAAGTCTGACGCTCAACCCACTGAGGCACCCAGGCGCCCCTCGATCCACCGGATTCCTTTTGAACTGCTGCATCGAATTGCATGGCATGAATATACCATCCTTTATGAAATCATCATCTTATTGATGGACACAGAGGGCATTTTCCATTTTCACCAGCGAAAGTACCTTTGTTGCAATACATCCTCAAGGGCATGCGCTAATGTTCTCTGAAGCGGGCAGCATCCTGGAATCGCTGAGACACAGGGATGCAAGCTTTACATTTTAACACACCCTCCCGTCAACTCCTCGCAACGGCTGAACCGACTCCCACACCCTCGGAGTGTGAGCGTGTCTAGCGCCCTTCCCCCGCGCTCAGCGTTCAACTCGCAGAGATTTGCCTTTTGAAGAGTGAAAATACTGCTGTGTATCATGCATCTCCCTGATTACAAGACGGAACGTCTTTCCAGATGTTTTTCTTCCCTCATTTAGGAAAGGCCTCTGCACACTTTTGCACATTTTAAAATTGGGGTTATTTGTCTCTTTCTTTTGGGTTTATAGGAGCGATGCTTCTTTTTGAAGAGGTATTGCAAAAACCAAGTAACACAGTTTCTTCCTTTCAGAAAGTCATAAAAGCGTCTGCTCGTGTAGAAACAGAAGGAAAAAAAAAACCTGTGGTGTGTCTATGCATGTGTTTTTTTCCATAGCGTGACTTTAACACCCACACACCTTTAGTAAACGGAGTGGAGCCCCCAAAGATGGCAACGGCGAAGGTGAGAAACAAAGAGAAGTAAGATCGTTCCTACCAGACGTGTGCTAAGGAGCAGGGCAGGCTCCAGCTACCGGCTGAGACACGCCTGCGCGGTCTGCAGGAGGCCGGGTGTACGCTCCCGGGGCCAGCTCTTTCCCGGAGACATCTTACCCCCAGGGGGGCTTGGGATTTGGGCTGGCACCCACCAGCTGCTCATCTGAGGAAGTGACGTAAGCCTGTGGCCCCCGTCTGGGTTATCTGAGGGGCTCATCGTTCCTGGCAGTGACAGAGGGGCGCCAAGTGATAGATGACAAGGAGTTAGCAACCCGGGCTTCTCGACGTACCCTCAACCGCAAGGAACTTTATCTCCACGGGGCATCTTCCTGGGTGAAAGCTGAAGTCTCGAGAAAGCAGGGCGCCGAGGGGGCGCGAAGGGGCCGGGGAGGGAGGGGGCAGGAGATCCGTCCTCTCTGTAGGTAGTTCTGAGCTGTGTGTGGATGAGACCAAGGAGAGATGTAAAGATCATCTTCCAAGATGGGGGTGGTGTCCAGTGGAGAGTTGGATAGTGTGACACAGTCCCCTGACCCTCCCATTTTACAGATCCTCCAAAGAGAGTCGGTGGGGGAGGTTCCAGGCATGTTACAAAAAACAGGCTTGGGGGCGGTCATGCTTCCAGCCTCTGTGCAAGTGACTCATGAGAAAAAGCATCGCTGGGAACCCGGGCAACGTGGGCAACGAACAGCGGGACGCGGGCGACAGCCCGGCCCCACACTTTCTGACTCAGTGGGTGTGACGTGCCTCGAAGCTAAAACAAATGTCCGGGCGCCGCCGCTGATCTGCAGAACACACTTCGACAACCACTGGGCAAGAGAGAAGTTGCCAGAAAACCTTCAAGCAGGGAGACCCCCGATGCCAGGAGTGGTTTCGGGCAGCTGTGTCTATGGTCTCTCCTTAGGCTGCAGGGGGAGGGAAGTGAGGGGAGAAGGATCAACGGAAACACGTGCTCCATGGCAAAGTCTGCAGGTGGCTGGCGAGGGCCCGCCCCTGCCTGACAGGCTCCTAAAGGCAAGTGAGGTCCAGGTTCACAGGGCTACTGGCTGTCGGGTGTGATGTCTTAGAAGAATCACCCTAGTCAAAGCTGAGGGCCAGCGCCAGGATTAGATTAGGCTGGGGTGGAGAATAAATATTAGTAGGAAAGAGACCACATTCTACCCAGATACTTATTAATTTTTTTAACATTAACTCATTTTTTTGAGGGGAGGAGGCGGAGAGAGAGGGAGACGCAGAATCTGAAGCAGACTCCAGACTCTGAACTCTGAGCCGTCGGCACACAGCCCGTCACTGGGCTCAAACTCACGAATGGTGAGATCATGACCTAAGCTGAAGTCAGACACCTAATCGACTGAGCCTCCCAGGCGCCCCTACCCAGGCATTTATCCATGAAAAACCTGTAAAATTAAAATGATATATAATACACACATGGCTAAATAGAGGTCAAGTAATATTTTGAAGCCTACAGATGAGAGACTCCTATTCCCTGTTCCTTTTTTCCCCACTTCCCATCCTCTTCCCCAAACCAACATTTCTATGCTTTTCAAACTTTACTGAGCGCACGAATCCTGTGGGGATCTTTTGACTCCGTAGGTCTGGAGCAGAGTCTGACATTCTACAGTTCGAAGAAATCTACCAGGTTGGTCTGGGGGCCACACTTTGTATTGGAAGGTTTTAAATGTTTATTTTTGAGAGACGAGAGGGGGTGGGGCAGAGAGCGAAAAGGGGACAGAGGATCCAAAGCAGGTTCCATATTGTCAGCAGTGAGCCTGATGTGGGGCTTGAGCTCCTGAACCATGAGATCAGGACCCGAGCTGAAGTCAGATGCTCAACCGACTGAGCCACACAAGGGCCCCTTTATTGGAAGGTTTTCAATCATTCTTTTAATTCTGTGTTTTGGTAATCAATCTTAGACATTATTCATATGCTTCTTGCTGTAATAGATGAGGATTTCCTTCCTGGACCTCCAGCCTCATTCCTCTTCCCATCTCTACAATATAGTTTTATTCAGTATTTTTATCAATATTAATAAACCATGTTTATATTATAGTAACAATGTAAAGTCGTTCATGGAAAAGCCAGATAGTGGCTCTTTTCATTTCATTTCTTCTTTTTTTAATTTTTTAATGCTTATTCATTTTTGAGAGTCAGAGAGAGAGAGAGAGACAGAGTACAAGCAGAAGTGGGGCAGAGAGAGATGGAAACACAGAATCTAAAGCAGACTCCAGGCTCTGAGCTGTCGGTACAGAGCCTGACGAGGGGCTTGAACTCACGAACTGTGAGATCATGACCTGAGCCAAAGTTAGAGGTTTAACCGAGTGAGCCACCCTGGTGCCCCCATTTCATTTCTTATAAGGCCTTTTGTTTTGCCCAGAGTTTTGGATTGTCTTTCTTTTCTTCTTACAGCATCTTGCTCAAAATCATTCTCTGTTTCTCTTCCAAAAGCTCACTGTAACAGATACTCTATGAAGTGCCCTTTTCTCTGGAAGACTTCCCTACCTCCACGCACTTTAATTCTTCCCCAAACTCGAGAACAAATCCTTCCTGCCTCTGAGCAGCCCTCAAACCATTCACTCCTCCTAGAAAATCATCCCGCTGCCTAAAATCTCCTACGTGCAACTCATGGCTCAATCGTAACACAACCTTCCCAAGCCATTTAGCTTTCTTACTCCTATCAGTGGAAATGTGTCTGTCTGCTTTTCTTTATCTCCCTTATTCCGCCATTGTGCATCTGCATGTATATGAGCTCAGGCATGCACACACAGGCGTATTTGTATACATACATGTGTGTATACATATGTGTGCACATCTCATGGTGTTTTCTTATTCTGCCTTAGGTTACTTATTTGGCACTTGCTTTTTCTCATGCAGTAGACAGCGACCTCATGTATTCATGGATTCTTCCAGAATTTACCAATGCCTTACTGCACATCAGCTTCGTTTCCACCCTTCTCCTTCTGGCTCTTCCCCCTTTCTTGTTATCATTCCCCCCGTCTGCATTCTTCATGAAGACACTTTTTGCTTCCTTCTTTCTTCCATGTCCCTACTTTAAGAGATATATATTTCTATGGAACCAAAACTAATTCATGAAAACAAAAGGCACTAGAAAGCCTTTCAGCTTTCAGCGGCCATGTGGTGGTGGAGCAGGGGTGAGGGGGGAGCACACTGATGCCGTGTTTATGCTGGGCTGCTCACCTACACCCCTGCTGTCCCGTCCTTCATCTAATATATGTCTACCCAGTGGATCGGTGTGCAGGAAAGGGATATTTGGCTGTAGGGACTGTATCTTTCATAATAATGTCTTAGAGGAAGCTCCTCTCTGTGTCTTCAAATGGCTCTGATTTTCATACTTCAGCATAAATGTCGTCCCCTTGGAGATGGCTTCCCTGTCCTGCCCTCTTTCCCAAAGTAGCTCCATGCTCTCCCTTTCCCACCAGCCAACCACCCTCTAGCGCATCACCCTGTGTAGCAGGTTGATTTCACTGAGGTCCCCAACCAGTTGTGCCTCGTTAGGCCTACTTACCCTTTGGAATGGACTTTGCAGCTCTATCAAGAGGTAGTCTCTTTCCTCACTCCTTGAATCTGGGTTACACTTGTGACTTTGACCCTTAGGATGTGACAGAAGTGGCAGTGGCCAGTTCTGAACCCAGACCTTGAGAGGCCTTGTGCGTGTCTTACTCTTTCTTTTAGGACCTCAGCATCAGCATGTGTACAAACCCAGGCTAGCCGGCCGGAGAATGGGGGACCACGTGGATGAGACCTCAGGCCATCCCGTACAGCTAGCCCTGGTCAACTTGTTAGTGGACACGGACGTATGAGCCAGCCTGGCTTTGGTTGGTTGAGGGTGGTCGAGACCAGAGCTGTCCAGCTGAGCCCCATTTAAATTGTAACTTACAGAATCGAGAGCGAAATAAACATTGTGGTAAGCCCCTAACTTGCGGAGTGGTTTGTTATTCAGCAGTAACCAACTGATACACCTTGTTTATTTCCTTTAGAGCGCTGCTCAGGAAATTCAGCTAGCTGCTCAACGACTCTGCTTCCTCGTCTTTAAGAAGGATGTGCTCTGTATTGTAGACTTGTTACGGGATTTAACGGGATGCTGGTTGTACAGCAGCTGCACCAACTAGGTGCTCAGGACATTTACTTATTTTTTCTTTCTCTGGAGAAGGGTGAGGATCACAGGCAAGAGGAAGCCTGAGCTGTTCTCCCCCAGGAACAGGAGAGAAAGCCCTGAGAGACTTTGGAGCCACAGGAAGAAAGGTTGTTGGGAAGGGGAAGCCAGGCAAACAAACAAAAAGCAGAAATAGGCCCATAAATGCAGAGAACCAAGTGATGATTGCCAGAGGGAAGAGGGTGGGGAGATGGGCATAAAGGGTGAAAGAGGATGGGGGGAAGGTAAAGGGGAGCCCAAGGTGACAGTGCAGTAGGCCTGCTAATTCCTTTGAATCTGAGTGATGTTCACGTATTGACATTGATGGGATTTCTCTGTAGTGTTTAGAAATGAAGTCTTTTAACAGAATAAGGACCAGCCCTGTGGTTTTGGCACCTGCAGAGTGCCAGGCACCCCCTACAGCAACCCTAGGGTGTAGCTATCAATGTCCTGTTTTACAAAAGGGTAAACTGAGACACAGAACACACTGTGAGTAGTGCAGCTTGACAGACCCAGATATAACCGGGACGCCGCGACTACACGGTGCAGCAGTGGGTACTTGTCATGGAGCGTGGGCCTAGGCCCCAGCTGGGCTCTTGCCCCCGTTAGCTCTTTCTGCCCTGACTGCAACCCTCCAAGGGATGCTGCTTCCACATTTTACATTTAAGGAAAGTACTTGCCCGGGACACACAGTCCTTGGCCGTCACCCCAGCCCTGCTCTGCTGACCGTGGACCTTTCCCTCTCTTTCTTGGCCATCTGGGGGAAGGCTGGGGGTTCGTTTGAGAAATTGGGTAGGTAGTAGGAGCCCCAGAGAAATGAGCAAAATCGTTGAAGGCGACAGGAAGGAAGAACGGGTCATCTCAGTGGTGGCGGCGGGACAGAGGAGGAGAAGGGACCTGTCCCCCAGCCTCTCCTCAAAGCTGCCCGGTTACAGGACAACAGGCGTCTCCCCCTCCTGTCGCCTGGCCCATAGGGGGAAAAGGCTTCATCAATACACGGCAGAGGAGGGGATGAGGGTAGGGGTCCCAGAGCCCTACAGCCTGAGGTCCGCTGAATAAAACGCTCAACACTACTGAAGGACAAGTTCCAAGTTCAAAAACCATCAAATGGGTTTCTTTTCTGCAGGACGCCTCAGGACCTTCAATGTGCTGCTTTGCCTGTTTTGCAAACAGTTGCACGTTTTGCTGAATACCTACCCACATGCTGGGCCATGCGTTGTTTTGGGGATGTATTTTTTCCTAAATGTGGTTCATATCAGAAACTGGACGAGTGTTTCTTAGACAGAATTCTGCACACGTAACCCCAAGATGGCGACTTAATTCGTGTTTCCCTGCCTCTCTCCACCTGCGTGCTTGACAGGTGTGCTGCCGAGAAGGAAACAGGGCCTTGGAGACCTCAAGCCAACTGCTCCCCCACCCCCACCCCCACCCCCAAGAAGCTCTACTTCAGGCTCCATTGTAGGGACCTGATCTTTTGATGTGGTTGTTTTGATGTGGCCATTTTGAAACTGAGGACATTTTGACACAGCTATTTTAATGCCTTGGAAATTTTCTGACTTTTTGAAAACACCAGCCATTTTGAACTTTCAGCTTCTGAAAAAAATGATCACGTATCAGTGCATCATGGGGTCAGGGACAGGGCGAGGGTCAACATCATGGAGAACACAGGGCAAGATGAGGCTGTGGGATGGGGGGGGTCACTCTTATTTACATTTTTCATAGGGAAAAAGAGTTAATATTTTAATGGTCTGATTTTTTTAGGATCACCCCAAAGCCTCCAAGTTTATAAAGCCTGTTGGTAATCCAGACACGGTGGTATGGGTGAGAAGAATCGACGAATAGAGCAATAGAACCGAATAGAGAGCCTGGTGATACATCCCCGTAAATACAGTCAACTGATCTTTAACAAAGGAGATACAAAGGAGCAGCGACAGACTTCCGAGCAAATGACAGGAAGAACTGGATATCCCCGTGCAAAAAAGGAAAAAAGAAATGAATTCACACACCCACACACAGACCTTTCCCCTTTTACAAAATTTCACTCAAAATGTTTCCCAGATCTAAATATAACACACAACACCATAGAACTTCTAGAAGAAAACACAAGAGTAAGCCCAGGTGACCTTGGTCGTGGCAGTAATGTTTTAGTTGCAACGCCAAAGGCACAGCCCGTGAGAGAGACCACGGAAGAGCCAGACTCCATGAAAATGAAAAAAGCTTCTGCTCTGTAAGAGACAAGGTCAAGAGAAAGAAACTAAGCCAGAGGCCAGGAGAAAACATCTGCAAAAGACACCTCTTGTAAACGCCGGTGGTCCAAAATTATACAAAGAACTCTCCAAATTTGCCAACAGGAAATCACACCACCCGATTTAAAAACAGGCCATAGGCCTTAACAAATATCTCACCAGAGAAGAGACACAGATAGCAAATAATCACGGGAATCGTAAATACACGACGAGGTGTTACCACACACCTCTTAGAGTGACCCACATCTGGAACCCGGAAGACACACGCCGGCGACCGTGTGGGTGACAGGAATGCTTAGTCACGGCTGGCGGGAATGCAAGAGGTTTACAAACGCATTGGAAGACAGTTTGGCGTTTTCTTAAAAAGCCAAACATGTGCAGACTATCTGATCTAGACATTGAGCACCTTGGTATTTACCCAAAGGAGCTGAAGACTTATGTCCTGCCCAAAACCCATGCGAGTGGACACTTATGACACTTTGCTCGTAACTGCCCCAACCACGATGGCCCTTAGCACAGGTGAGTGGGTCAGTGAGCACTGGTCCATCCAGACAACGGGATATTTTTTTCAGTGCTGAAAAATAGGAACCAAGAAGCCATGAAAACGGGTGGGGAGCTTAAGTATATTTTACTCGGTGAAAGAAGTTGATCTGAAAGGGAGACACGAGGGAGGGTTCCAACTGTATGACCTTGTAGAAAAGGCACTTTAGGGAGACCACGGAAGGATCAGCATTGGCCAGGGCTCTTGAGGAGGGAGGGATGAGCAGGGGGAGCACGGAGGCTGTTTAGGGCAGTGAGGCTGTTCGTACGATACTCTAGAGGCTTACACGTCATCACAGTATACATTTGTCCAAACCCATAGAATGTGCAGCACCAGGGGACCCTAGAATAAACTAGGGACTTAGATGATCATGGTATGTCCATGTGGGCTCATTGATTATAGCAGGTGCCACCCCCCCCTCCCCGGGGCGGGATATTGATGGGGGAGAGGCGGGTCCTCTGTGCAATGGGGGATATGCAGGGACTTTCTGTACCTTCCGTTTGATTTTGCTGTGAACCTAAAAGTGCTGTAAAAAATAGTCTTTTAATAAAGAAAAAAAAGCACCTGTCAGCACATCTGGCTGTATAAGTTGTCACCATTTACTGCATAGCTCGGCCTTCCCTCTTGAGGCGGAAGTCATGGGGGGGGCGGGGGGGGCAGTGGGGGCAGGGGTGCGGGCTCTGCTCCTGCAGTGGCCCAGCTAAGGGAAAGCTGTGACAGCTCGGCCGGTGGGCGCTCAGCTGACAGCTGGCCCAGAAAGCTGGTCTTGCTCTTTCTCCTCAGGTTTCCCACACAGCAGCCTGTCATCTATCAGAAGTGGAACTTGGGTCATGTTGTTGCCTGCATGAATCCCTTCGGGGACTTTCCATCACACCTGGCATCAGATCAAAACTACAGCCTCTTGGCCTCGGGTCCCCCAGAGATCTGGCCCTTCCTGTTTCTCGGGCTGCCCCTCGCACCTTCCTGTCCCCTGGCAAGCTGGCCTTCTCCTCCTCGGACGAGGCAGGCTCTTCCTGCCGCCTGTTCCACTGCTGGGAATGCTCAGCCCAATCTTCACCTTCATCAGAACGTCCTGGGCTTCGGGTCTTCAATGTCGTCTCCTTAGTGAGCCCTTCCTAACCACCCCATGTGGAGGGATCTCTCTCGGCGCCTCCGCCATCTCTGCTTCAATTCCCTGTAATTTTATTTAGAACTGTCTGTCTTGTTTCCCACTCCATCCCTGCCTCTGAGATCATTAATAGATGGAGCAAATAAAACCACAAATCCTGCAACTGATCTCACAATTCAAATGCTACAGACACCATATCTCAGGAGGTGTGGTAGATAGCTTGTGTTCCGCAGGAGCTGGAGTTCCGCAGGAGCTTGGAGGCCGCGCAGGGGCTCTTGACGTGCCCGGGGCCCCAGATACCTTCGCTTTAGTACATCTGCCATTTTACATCCAATGCCATGGGCATCGCTGTCTGCTAAAACCCACATTTCCGCTCATGGGCCTGCTCCATCGAAGGCACCCGTGTGTTTCCGGAGCCTTCCCACGATCTTGCTGTCCCACTCCTGCAATATCCCACAGTTCGCTAGCTTGGGTGGGTCACACATCTCTCCATCCCCCTCATTCCTTCCGCTGCGATGTGGTGTGGACCCCACTCCTTCTTCCCCCCACTCCCTCCCTCCCTTCCTCCATCTCTCTCTGTCTCTCCAAATATGAGCAATTAAAAGAATCAGTGGAGTGAAAGCCTGTGCTGGATTTAAGCCTGCTGGGGCAGAAGGGACTCCCCTTCATGCCCCTCTGTGAGTTAGGAGAGGAGCGTGGTCTTCCCTGAGCCGTCCAACTCTGGCTTCTAGCAGACTGAGCCCATCCTAAGGTACGGGTATCAGCTGCAGCGCCGACCTCTACTGTCCTGGCCACTCTGTGGCCACTAACCCTATGCAGTTATTTAAATTTAAATTTAGAGGCGTCTGGGTGGCTCAGTCAGTTAAGCATCCGGCTTTGGCTCAGGTCATGATCACACGGTTTGTGGGTTCAAGCCCCGCATTGGGTTCTGTGCTAACAGCTCAGAGCCTGGAGCCTGCTTCAGATTCTGTGCCTCCCTCTCTCTCTGACTCTCCGCTGCTTGCACTGTCTCTGTCTCTCAAAAATAAATAAAAATCACAAAAAAATTTTTAAAAAATTTAAATTTAAACCCGTTGCAATAAAACAAATATGGTGCAATACAGTATGTCAGTTTCTCGGGGACGCTGACTGCCGTTTGGGCCCACATCAGCCACCTGCGGCTGGCGGCTGTCCTTGAACGGTACTGATCCAGAAGGTTTCCACTGCCGTGGAAGAGCTGAATTACCGGATGCCACTGTGCTATACCCTCAGCACTTCTTCGAGGTTTGTCTTTCCCATTAATGTAGTCAAAGATGACTAGCAAGCTCCTAGATGCACCGTGGCCAGACGCCATGGTCCTCATCCTCACGGACAGAGAAATGCCCTCTGCCAAAGGGAGTCAGCAACCTCCTAGGCAGCCAGCTCTGGGCTCTCCCTGCGCATGGTGAAACAGGGCGAGGGAACAGAAGTCAGGGGGCTCCCTGCAAGGACCACGCCTAAACCGGATGGCGGCAAAAACAATCATGGTCATCTTGGCTCCTTTGAGAAATCGGTTCTCTCTTCTACTTCGTGCCTCCCTGCCCACCCAGCCTCCCCTCTGCCCCACCCTGGTGCTGCCTGAGTATCCCTACCTCACCCGGACCCATGAGGGCCCGCACAGCGAAAGACCTCTCCCCACAACAGCACGCTCAGCCCTGTCTTCTTCCCTGAACCTCCTCCCTGACTTCCCTTCCTCTCGCCAGCCTCACCCCAACCGTCTCTCTGGTGGTCCGCAGTATCGACCTGGCACACCCTTACCTGGTGAAGAAACAGCTTGAGTCCGGAGGAGGGGGAGACGCAGCGTCTTCCTCACTGGGGGCTCTTGCGCCTGGAGCAATGTCTCAGCCACCTGGAACCCCCGCCCCCCAGGTCCTGTCCAGGCCTGGGGACAAGCAAGTGCCCTGCTCCCCCTGCCCGAAGACAGCCAAGCATGCGCTCGGCCAGCACTTGCTCCTCCCCAGTGCCCCTCGCTTTCCTGTCCACATCTGCCCATTTAGAAGTGAGAGGACCAGAGCCATTGGCTAGTGAACCGTTTTAGACACGACGTTCAACGAATGTGGGCCAAGAGCAGGGAACTCACGGCTCCCTCGGGGCGGCTGAATCAACCGTGGCTTTCATTCTTACTGCTCATGGTCTGTAACTTTCGGATGTGCTGTTCGTTGGCCTCTCCCATTGAGAGAGCCATCCAAATGCATCGAATGCGTCAGTTTATTCTGTATACATGGACGGTGATTGCTGGGCCATGGGACCTGGGAGACCCACCCTGCCGGAGAGCACTGCCGGGTCCGCAGGACCGTAAAAGTACCGAAAAAGGAAATCAGCTTCACTTGTGATTTTACCCCAGAACAAAGAGGAAAGAGGTCTCTGTGTTATCACAACAAGGAATGGATGGAGGTCTTTTCTCTGTTACAGATAGGAGATGTTATGGGTGCGACTTCTACCCACGATTATCCCCTAAACGCCCTCCAGCTGCTGGGCACAGCACCCGACCGTGGGGCCCAGGCGGGTGCAATGCCATTGGGACCGAGGGTCCTACCCTAGCCGTGTGCTGCAAAAACTCACCTGTGGGCTTCGATAGGAATATAACTTGGTGTATGCTTAGGCTTTAAAAAATTTTTTTTATGTTTTTATTCTATTTTTGAGAGAGAGAGAGAGAGTGCGAGTGGGGGAGGGACAGAGAGAGAGGGAGACACAGAATTCAAAGCAGCCTCCAGGCTCTGAGCTGTCAGCACAAAGCCTGACGCGGGGCTTGACATCATGACCTGAGCTGAAGTCAGACGCTTAAGCCACTGAGCCACCCAGGCCACCCTGTATATACTTTGGCTTTTAAAACACTGTCATCTAAACACCCATCCTTAATCAGATGAAACGTGTTGCCAGTGTCCATGTGTCTGATGTGCGGTGGTTACGTGAAAATGAAATCTGATTGGTTACGTGAAAATGAAATCTGATTGTATCTGACCCCAGGTTTAAGGTGTTTGTGACCCTCCAGCATTCCCTGGGTTCTTAGGTGTGTGTCACATCCGTGACTTTCTAAAGGAGTACCACCATTTGGTAGGATTTTTAGAGATCTGTGCTGTCTGCTATGGAAGCCACTAGCTACATGTGGCTCTCTAGCCCTTGTAATGTGGTTGGTGTGACTTGAGGAACTAGTTTCATTTTAATTAGTTTGAACTGAAAAAGGCACATGTGGTCAGTGGCTACCGTATCGGGTGGCCCAGTTCTACGGGCTTCGGTCCATCTGTCAAGGCCAGAAAAGGGGTTCCGCGGTGATGGACAGAGCTGGGGGCGATGGCCCCACTCGGGCCTGTCCAGGCAGCACCCCCCAGGGTATTTTACACACACACACCTGCAGCCTGGCAACGTTGGCTTTTTCACGGCCCCTCCTTTCCTTTTTTCCCTGGAGTGGCTGTGCTGTCTAGGAAAAGAACTTTCTGTCGACCGTGGGTCTGTAGGTGCATCTGCAGAGAAGATGGTTTCCTTTAGCCCAGCACTTCTTGTTTTTTTCACTTCTGGTTAAAATTGTCAACTCTGACGATGGCTGGAACTGCAGCTGGTGACTCCCCGCTCCCCACCTCCCGGGTCACCCCACCAGTGACAACATAGGTAGGGGTGGCCTGACTTCCTTTATAATGTTTTTGCCGATGTTGCCTGCGCCACACTCTAAGAAGCCTTGCACCTGATCCCAGGCAGAGAGCAGCCCAGCCCTCCCCCCAGACAGCGCTGGGGGCCCGCCTTCTCCTGGAGCATCTCCCGCCGCCCTCCACCGTGAGTATCAGCCTTCGCGGCGTCTCCTGTGCCCCCAACTTTTGTGCTTCCTCAATGGCTTCCAAAACCCGGGCTTTCCACTCATTTGTTCAGTGGTCACGAGCCCCAGGTACTTTGCTAGAAGCTTCCAGGAAGGCAAAGGTGAACCCGACCGTGGCCTGCCTGGGTTTCCAGGGATGAGTAAGAAGTCCCCCTCCCACCCACACGTGTGAAGTAAAGGTTCAAGGCAGTCAGGTCTGTGATTTGTAACTTACAGGAGGGAGAAGCGGGCGCTCGGGGCAGGTGACAAGAACAGGCTCAGGACTGGGAAAGCGAAGACCCTGGGGGGCCTTGGAGCCGAGAGGCTGCCCCCCACGGAAAGGATTTTAGGGGCAGCCTTCTCCATAGCAGTGAACAGTCAGAAACAAGCAAACTCCACCCCACGAGGTGGCTGGTTAGGTGAACTGTGGCACTGCCAGGCAGCAGAGTACCCCACGGCTGTCCGGTCTAATGACAGCCCCTTGGTAACTTATGTGAAACGTGGGCCAGAAGGAGGGTTAACGAGAACGCAAGGGAGAAAACGCAAGGAGGTCCGTCTGATTCCCTTCCCACCAGGTGTGTGTGTGTGTGTGTGTGTGTGTGTGTGTGTGTGTGTGAGATTACGTTGCAGAGAAAAAGTATAAAGAAAGTGATCGGTGGCTAACCCAAGAAGGAGGTATTTGAGCGGTGTTTTTCTTCACCATATATATTTGCTTTGGTTTCTTTTTTTTTTTTTGGTACATTATGAAATGTGAAAAATCAGGAAAAAAAGCAAAGCTACTTTATTGTTAGTGACTCATCCGTGACTACGGCTCTGTCCTTCCAAACGCCCCCACCCTCTCCAGTTCTCCGTGAGCTGTTGTGCCGTCGCTGCCCTGGCTGCTGGGCAGGCGGACTGTTGAGAAACCCGGAGCCGGGCAGCCACCAGCGCCCCCTCCCCCCAAGCCCCCACCACCAGGAGCCTGTCTCCTCCTCCCCCCGCTAAACAGGCCCAAGCTGAGCTGCCATTTCAGCCCCTGGAGCTCGATGCCTCTCTTCTCCATATCCGTCTATCTGCTCTGAAGACCTCCACCCCCCACCCCACCTCCGGCCAAGTTCAAGGTCTCTCCACCTACAGACTGTTCAGGGGGCAGGGGATGGAAGCCCGACCCAGGCTTGGGGAGCAGCTGGCCTGATAGACGGTTCAGAGACCTTACTTTCATGCCCAGTGGGAAAAAAAAGCAGAGCTACCAACAAATACAAGAGATGATTCAATCTCAGTGCAGCAGGTTGGATGAAAGTGGAGGTGATGTTTGAATTCCTGACTCACGTCAGAGTCTGCATCCAATTCACTTCAGGCTTCAGGGAGCAGGGACGTGAAAATGCTGCAGCCACAGCCGCTTCATGAGGACTTGTGTTTATTTATTATCTATCTATTTATTTATTTATTGAGAGAGTAAGCAGGGGCGGGGCAGAGAGAGAGAGAGAGAGACAGAGGATCTAAAGCGGACCGACTGAGCCCCCCAGGTGCCCCTCCATTATGACTTTCCTGTTGATTACTTAAGGACGTCAGGGAACAAAAAATAACAGTCGGGTGGTAATGGATGCCAGCCTAACATTTCTCACAGGTACCTTTTTTTTTTTTTTAATGATTTAACCGCTCCCCCTTCCAAGGTTTCCGCACACGCTTCCTGTTTTCTGGCCTTCAGGCCTCGGTTGGCATGTTTCCCGGTCCTTGAGCCGTGTTCGCTCCCCTCATTGCCTGTCTCCGTGCTCTCCAGCCTTCGAGGGGGTTGGGGGTCAGAAAAATGTCTCCTCCTCAGTGAAGCCCTCCTGGGTTTTCCCCAGCGTTGGAATCATGACTTCCTAATTCCCAAAGTGTTTAGCATCGCCGGTATTTGCAGCGTTGACACGCTCGTTATACCTGAGTGTGAACTTCTAGAGGACACGGACCGTGTCTCACACAGTGCTCACGCCAAGCGGGTCTGTCAGTGTCGAGATCCTGAGTGGGTGAGCTGGGGGTGAAGGATGTTCCCTCCTCCTCACATACATAGCACTCTGCATTCCACAAAGAGCATTGCACTTGACCTTTGCCACCGGGCCCTGCAGGAGGCTGGGCTCTCACTCCCATTTTACAGCTGAGGAAATTCGTGCTGTGAGAGCGTGGGGCTTCTTGCCAAGGTCTCCCAGGAAGAAAGGGATGGACCAAGGGACAGATGGGGGCTTTCAAATGGGGGTCCACTGTGCTCCCCCCGGCCCCCACCTCATCCCATTATGCTACGGCACTTGGGCAGGCTTTTCAGATCTGAGCAGAGGCAGAACTGTGATGGACCCACCCAGAGCACCACCGCGGGGAGATGGGGGCAGCACTGAGCCAGACCCCAGAGCCTTCTCTGCAGACCAGAGATCGACCTGCTTTCGGTGTGTTTTGCTGTGTGTGGGTGTTTGTCTCCTTCTCAGGGGCGAGAAGAAAATGAAAGCAAGTTTGGAGACTTCGCCATTGGTGCAATGAAATCTTTGGGAAGTTTCTGATGCAGGAGAAGGGGGGTAGATGGAGAGCTGTCAGCAGTGTCTTTCTTCATTTTAAAATAATTTTTTAATATTAATTTATTCTTGAGAGAGAGCATAAGCAGGGGAAGGGCAGAGAGAGAGAGGGGGGACGCAGAATCCAAAGCAGGTTTCAGGCTCTGAGCTGTCAGCACAGAGCCAGATGCAGGGCTCGAACTCACCAATGGTAAGATCATGACCTGTGCTGAAGCTGGATGCTTAACCAACTGAGTCACCCAAACACCCATCAGCAGTGTCTTTCAACGATGGATCTAGGGAGGAATGTGTTTTGATGTTACTCTTTGGCTCTTCATGAGCCCAAAATACATGTATCATAGCAGAAAAAGAACCCTTCCCAGAAAGCTAAGGTAGGATCTCCAAGTTGCAAACCGGAGCCGGGGGAGAATTTAATTACTAGCCCTACCTGCCTTCCAGCCCCCTCACGGGAGCGCCGCCTGGGGAGGAGTTTTGCAAGCAGGTGTACAGAAGGGAAGAGCACTAGGGCTTCTTAAAAAGAAAATGTTGACAAGTTATTTTTATGATAGTTCTTAAAATTTCATGCACAAAGTAACATATTTAAGTAGTTTACATAACCTAGAGGGCAAAAAAAATGAAAGTCTCACTTTCCACCTGTCATAATTGTTCAGGCTCCTTCCAGAAAATGTTTCAGTACTGATGAGCAGTGAAGTGTGTAACTTTTACATATTTTTGTTTTTAAAAGGACAAACATAGCCTTCTGCCTCACCTTTCTACCTAATGTTCTTGGTGGCCTCCTTCTATCTCGGTGACCTCCTTGATAGGTCTAGTGTGAGGTCTATTTTTATTGCATTTATGGGCGACTTGTGCAGGTTCTTTTTTAAATGTTTATTTATTTATTTTGAGAGAGAGGGAGGGAGTGGGGGAGGAGCAGAGAGAGGGGGAGAGAGAGCAAATCCTAAGCAGGCTCTGCAGTGTCAGCACAGAGCTCGATGCGGGGCTCAAACTGATGAGCTGTGAGATGTGACCTGAGCCGAGACCAAGAGTCAGGTTTGGGGGCACCTGGGGGGGTTCAGTCAGTTACGTGTCCGGCTTCGGCTCAGGTCATGATCTTGCGGTTTGTGAGTTTGAGCCCCACATCAGGCTCTGTGCTGACAGCTAGCTCAGAGCCTGGAGCCTGTCTTCGGATTCTGTGTCTCCCTCTCTCTCTGATCCTCCCCTACTCACACTGTCTCTCTGTCTTTCAAAAATAAATTAAAAAAATTTTTTTTAATAAAAAAAAAGAGTTGGGTGTTTGACTGAGCCCCCCAGATGCCCCTGGGGTATTGGTGTTTTATTGAAAGCTATACCAAAATATTGCCAATTGCTGGGTATTTAGGTTGTTTCTAGTTTGTTTGTTTGTTTTTTTTGTTCTACAAGAAAAAAATAAAAGCCACATGCATCCCCATGTATGTATCTTTGTGTTCTTTTGTGAAAATAGCAACAGAACATGTTCTTGGCAGATGAAATGCTGAGTCAGGGCTGCTATGCTTTGTAAATTTGATAGATAGAGTTTAATCCTCTAGAAAGGTTGCACCGCGCAAGGGCAAGAGGGCAGGAGAGGTGCAAATATCAACTGTCCTGTCTCCAGCTTTGGGGAAACTTAGGAGGGCCTCATGAAGGAGGTGACTTTTTTTTTTTTTTTTGGCTGTTCCTTGAAGCCTGGAAAGCACAGGAACATGCAATTTACATTCCCCACAGCAACATGGAGGTTTCTTCCCCAAATCCTACCAATATCATTATCATCAGTTTCTGCTTTCAACCTAAAACTAACTAGCTATAACGAACCATACCCAAAGCTACGCTTTCTTCCTTATGCCACTTCTTTCCTTGGGAGCTTGTTTTCCTTGATATTATCCAATGAGTATTCAAGTCTTTTTTTGGTCTATTTTTTTTTTAACATTTACTCATTTTTGAGAGACGGAGAGACAAAGCATGAGCAGGGGAGGGGCAAAGAGAGGGAGACACAGACTCTGAAGCAGACTCCAGGCTCTGAGCTGCCGGCACAGGACCTGATGAGAGGCTTGAATCCACAAACAGTGAGATCATGACCTGAGCCGAAGTTGGATACTCAACCCACTGAGCCACCGGGGCACCCTGAATACTCAAGTCTTTTTATGCAAGTAGAAAGGAAGTGACTAAGCTGTGAATACTAGAAATATATGTGGTATTTTCTGACTAATGTCTCGAAAACCAATCTCCCCCTTCCCCAAGCTGTAATAACATTAAGTGAGCTGAGTTTGGAAGTTCCAAATTTAACTGGGCATTTTTAAAGAAGATTTTATTTTTTTAGAGCATGATTCAGAAAACAAATGGAGAATAGGAAAGTCAGTGGCATGGTATATGATTTGGGGGGTCACCCTCTGAGAGAAGGTAAACATCCCGTTCCTGATCAAACATGCACTCGCTAATTCCAGCACCCATCGGTGAGTTTCTAATCCCAGGATTCTGTTATATGGGTATTAGCTGCCAATGTAAGAAGTTTCTCACCTCTCCACTCCTGTTTTCATTTATTTCATCAGCACGGACTCCTGGATCCTCACGTAGTTGGAGGTGCTGCAATCATGGCCATCAGTATTTAATCTGGTGCCCAAATTGCCCCTGATTTGGCCAGCGGGAGCCCCATCGGGTTGGCGCCTTTGTCCTTTTGATGGGTCCTCATGGTCCTTTGAACACCTGCCTGCTTCCTGATGCAGAAAATCAGTTCTGGGTTCATCTCGCAATTTCGCTGCCCTAGCTGTGGGGTCAGACATGTCTCCAGAGTCCTGCTTCCTTTTGGTGGAAGGAGGTATTTAAAGACTAAGTTCAGGGCACTAGGTGCTTATCTAGTAGACAGTGCCAGCAAACGTGTGGGAGACACGGATTGTGTCCACAGACACATGGGTTCTCTGTCTCTATCTATCACCTATCATCTATCCATCTATCTATGTGTCTAAAATCGTCTATTATCTATTTATCATCTATCTTTTATCTATCAACCTACCTATCATCTATCTCATCTATGTGTCTATAATATGCTTATTATCTATCATCTATCATTTGTCTTTTATCTATTTATCTATCTAGTCTTAATTTATCTACATCTATCATCTATCTACGTGTCTACAATCATCTATTATCTATCATCTATCTTTGATCTATCTATGTGTCTATCATCTATCATCCCTTTATCATCTATCTATCTATCATCTGTCTGTCTATTATCCTATTATTTATCTGTCTATCTCTCTCTATATTACATACCTATCTATCACCTATCTATCTACCTATCTATCTATCTATCTTACTATCTATCTATGTGTCTACCATCTATCTATCTTTCTATCTCTCTAATCTAAGCTTAAAAACTCAGTTCATCTTGAGTCAAGATGAGCAGAGAGAGGCACAAGGCACTCCAAGGCATTTTTGAGAAGCAGCTGGCAAGAAGGTTTCAAGGAAGAAGGTCTGGCCGCCTCCCCCTCACCTGCTAAAGGCCAGAGAGGACTCTGAGGAGGGAAGTGAGTCAGAAGATTTTCATTAGCTCTCACTCCTTTTCCTTTCTTTAGTTGAGCCGCTTTACTGAGGTCCAGCTACAAAAGACTACAACTACTCACAGTGCAGAACGCCAGTTCTGATGCATGTGTGCCCGCGACACTCTCACACGACAAGTACCACGAGTATATGTGTTACCGCCAAAGGCTTCCTTGGGAGTCTTGACCCCGCTCTCACCTCACACCCTCCCCGGCCTCTTCTGTCTCTCTCACCAGGAAATCATTGGTCTGCGTTCTCTCACGCTAGATTAGTTTGCATTATCTAGAATTTTATGTAAGTGGAATCACACCGCGTGTGTGTTTTCGCCTGGCTTCTTTACACAGCATAATTATTTTGAGATTCGCCCGTATGACTGTATCAGTTGTTCGTTCTGATTCCATCGTGTGTCCGTGCCCATGGTTCATGTCTCCCTTCCCAGTACTGGGCAGGGGATCCAGTATTTCGGTCATTCCCAGGAATTGCTACTGCAAATCGGGCTGCTGTGAACATTCTGGCGTCATTCTTAGTGCAGATACACCCTTGCCCTTTTCTTAGGGAAGGACATCGCAGGGAGATGGTTAGATCACGTGATGGGTGTATGCATGACTTTTTAAAATGTTTATATATTTATTTTCGAGAGAGAGCAAGAGCACAAATGGGGGAGGGACAGAGAGAGAGAGGGAGACACAGAATCGGAAACAGGCTCCAGGCTCTGGGCTGTCAGCTCAGAGCCCAATGTGGGGCTCGAACTCAGGAACTGTGAGATCATGACCTGAGCTGAAGTTGGATGCTTAACCGACGGAGCCACCCAGGTTACCCCTGTGTTTAACTTTTTAAGAAACTGACAAACAGTTTTCGAAGTGATTCTACCACGTTAGGTGCTAAAAACCTCCGTAGTCTCTGAAAAGGATGAGTCACGATGCTGTTATGGAAAAGAAACCAACAGGCGACGGTCGGATCCACGAAGGAGAATTGTTTTCTTCTAGACACGTGGGGAGTGGTGCTAGAAATGTTTCTTGGGAACGTTTTCTTGCTAAAAGTATAAAAAGAAATGCCCGGCTCAGCGGAGACACGTCTGTGAAGAGAGCAAGCTGTTGTTCCCTTAGTCACAGGGGGCGGGAGAGATTCAAAACACAGACACACAACAGCTGAGTTACTGAAAGCAGCGGATTTATTGAAATCCCTCCGCATTAGGGAACTACCTTTTCTTTGCTAAACCAATTCTGAGCGTTCCTTTTCCCACTGGAGTCGGGGAACAGAGGAGATAGGGCCTGTTTTCCTGCCCTGAGCTTGTAAACGAAGCACGTAGGTAGAAGGAGCTGGGGCTGTGGGCACCCCCGTGGGAGAGGACCCGATGCTGGCAGATGCCACCCCCTTGGGCCCCAGGAACTTGCTGCTTTGTTACCCAGAGGCCCTTCCAGGCGGAGTTGGGGTCCAGAGGGTGTTCAAGTCAACTTGTGTCCTGTGATCTGCAGGAGTCCTCTGGTTGGTAAAATAAGGATGGGGGCATTTAGCAAAACAGACCCTGACTGAGAAGTTGAGTCAAGAGAAAACAAGCTCATGTGAAAAGGATGTGCTGGGAAAACATTACGTCCCCAACAGGGGTCTTAGGGGAGAGGTCTCTCTCGTTTCTGTGTTAGCAACCAAGATTATTCTGGAATCTCGAATGTTTGGCTCGGGGTCCCCGTAACGTGGACTCTGACTCTCGCCTGGGGTTTTTATGTTTTTGCCCAAGAACAAACAGATTTAACTTCCCGTCTCCATCTTTAGGCGTTTATGACTGTTCATTTATAAGACAGACCTCTTTTTGATTTTGGCCTTCTCTTTCTAGAAGCAAGCTTGCGCCCGACCCATCATGGTGCCCACCGACGTCACAGTGAGTATCGCCCTGTGCCTCAGGCTCCTCGAAACGCACTGTAGAAAGTGGCCCGGGCTCCTTGGTCCGCACGTCACTGTCCAGCTCTCCCGGCACCACTTGCCAAAGAGACTGTCTGTTCCATTGGCTACTCTTTCCTGCTTTGTCCAAGATGAGTTGGCCATACGCTTGTGGGTCCATTTCTGGGTTCTCTGTTCTGTTCCGTTGATCTCTGGGTCTGTGTTGGTGCCAGTCCCGTACTGTGTTGAGGATGCCAGCTTCGAGTCCGGGATTGTGATGCCTCCAGCTTGAGTTTTCTTTTTCAGGATTGCTGTGACTCCCTGGGGTCTTTTCTGGTTCCATCCACTTTCTAGGCTTGTCTGTTTTTGCTCTGTGAAGAATGCTGGTGTTACTTTGATAGGGATTGCATTGAATGTGTAGATTGCCTTGGGTAGGATCAACATTTTAACAATATTTGTTCTTCTAATCCATGAGCATGGAATGTTTTTCCATTTTGTGTGTGTGTGTGTGTGTGTGTGTGTGTAAATGCATTGTCATCTTGCCTGTTTTGGGGGTGTATGTGGGAAGAAATTTCTCTGTGTGGGTTCCCAGGGGTCAGATCTTTGCCAAGCAGTGCCCCATACCGGCAGTCAACGCCAGCACAGAGGGCTTCACAGACGCGAAAAGCTGGAAGATCTTCAGGGTTTGTGGTGAAGTGAGAGGAACATGCTATTTTAGACCATATGAATGGGTAAGAGTCTTTATGACTTTCAACTGGATATGCTTAGTCCTGTGTGTCTGTTCTGAAACCAAGACAAAGGAGGATATGGGACGATCCAGAATTTGGTTTTATTTTAAATGTTTATTTACTTTTGAGAGAGCGCGTGAGTGAGGGAGGAGCAGAAAGGAGGGGGAAGAGACTCCCAAGAAGGCTCCTTGCTGTCAACGTGGGGCTCAAACTCACGACAAACCATGAGATCATGACCTGAGCCGAGATCAAGAGTCAGACGCTCCACCAACTGAGTCACCCAGGTGCCTGCCCCTCCTAATTTGTTTTGAATAAACCGTGGTGAGCACATCAGTTCTGTTTCTTACACAACAGGATACAGGCTTTTCAAAAACCACATAAGAGCCTGTATTTCTCTCAACGAGACAAAGAGGCTAACGATAGTGAGTAAAGTCATTATCCAGGGAGTCATTTGGGATTTTATGGCCAAATGTAATCAAGCACAGAATCAAATCAAATTGCTGTGTTTTTGTTGTCCTCATCGATTCCTCCCAGAAATAGCTGTTTTAATTTTGCTTTTCTCAAAGGGAAAGTCTAGGTTTTATAAGTCGGGAGTTGAAATCAAGCTTTCTTAGTGGGGTCAACAGACTGGCCTTTAGGGTACACTGGTCTCTGAGTCCCAAGGTCTACATGGATTGGTGGTTGTGACTGTTGACCTTAGACAGGTTGGCGATGTCACACTAAGGATGTTTGGTAGTACGTGTGTATTGTTGCGTATCCATCACAACAAAAGAGGCAATTAATTTGGATCTGGCGAAGTAAATGAGGTACGTCTATTTTTCGGACCAAAATCAGATCTTTAGTTCCTTCTGTCGTCAGGTTTAGCCTTTCATCCCTGATGCAGTGGAAATGACTAGGTTGGGGCAGCCAAGCCAGGGCTGCCTCTGAGCCTGATTTGGTTTTGTCATTTGGGATCTTGGAAGATATCTGGACTCAGCAAGGCAGCCCCAGAAAAGAAGATAAATATACCCCAGTAATGACCTTTTATGGTCAAGAGGCATCCAGCAGCACCTAAGTGGGGAAAGGACGGGACTTCTGTGGTTCCTGGGAAATAGCCCATGGCATCCCACCTCTCAGGGCCACTTTTCTGAGGACTGGCTGTGCACCGGTCACCACCCAGGACACCGCCTCCCTCAACCTCACTGCAAAGGCAGAGCCCTGTTTGCAGATGAGGAGACGGAGGCTGGGAGGGGTCAGGGTCATGGTGACTTGGAGGAGGGGACCCGCAGAATGCTCTCAGGGTCCACAGCATCCCGGGGGTGCTCCCTGTGGACAAATGTCAAAGGCGCTGAGATCCAGGTCGTACTGTTTAAAAGCCTTCTTCAAGTGTGGGGACAGAGCACCCCAGAGACGGAGCCCGGCCATTCCCACTCCTGCTGACCAGCTCACATCCCTCCATCCCTCCACCTTCCCTCCCACCCCGGTCCCCCACCCAGGTGACCACTTTGGTGCTAAGGAGCCACAAGGGACGCAGCCATGCAGGACACAGGCTTTGCCCTCCGCCCTGCTCTCTGCCTAGAGGTGGGGACAAGGGGCCTGGGGCTGGTGGAAGGCTTCTGGAGAGAATATGGGTCAGTGCAGGAGGCCCCTGAAAAGTCCGGTGGTCTCCTTCCTGCCCTAGAAGATGCTTAGCCCTTGATGCTTGGCCTGCTGCTTCTAATTCCTGCCAGAGCAGGGGAGCTGGGGCCCGTGGGTCACCGCCTCACTGGGGACACAGGCAGGCTGGGCAGGCCCCCGGCCTTGGCCGGGCCCTCAGATTTGGCATGGCCACCTCGACAACCTCAGAATGTGGACAGCAGGGCTTTGGATCAAAGGGATTGGAAGCGTCCCAGTTTGGGACTGAGTGGGGTGAGGGGTGGGGAGAGTAGAGGACGACTCTGGCCTTGACCCTCCCCCAGAGGCTGAGGGCTCTGGGCAGAACATCCCATTCCTCTGGTCTCCCTCTTCTTCTCTAAGGTGAGGGGTAGGGCCCGGTTGTCTGTAAGATCTCAGAATAATTCTAAAACCTATTGGAAGTTTTGTTGGAAAAAAATTTTTTCCCTGAGGAGGAGCCAAAGCCTCTGTGAGCATGCAGCCCACGTTCTCATGTTCTGGGCCAGTTGAGATGTCTTATGAGAGTAATATATACTCAGTTTAAAACAGCACAAAAAAACACAAAAAGGATGTAAAATATCTCAATAATAAAAAAAATTTTTAAAACATTTTTATTTATTATTGAGAGACAGAGAGACACTGAGCATGAGCATGGGGGGAGGGGCAGAGAGAGAGGGAGACACAGAATTGGAAGCAGACTCCAGGCTCTGAGCTGTCAGCACAGAGCCCAACGCGGGGCTCAAACCCACAAACCATAAGATCATGACCTGAGCCAAAGTCAGACGCTTAACTAACTGAGACACCCAAGCACCCCTCAATTATTTTTATATTGGTTTTATAATGAAATGATAATACTTTACATATATTAGATTTAAATATATTATTAAAATAAATTTCACCTATTTCTTTTTACTTCTTTAAAAATTTTTTTAATGTTTATTCATTTTTGAGAGAGAGAGAGAGAGAGAGAGAGAGAGAGAGACAGAGCACAGCAGGGGAGGGGCAGAGAGAAAGGGAGACACAGAATCCCAAGCAGGCTCCAGGCTCTGAGCTGTCAGCACAGAGCCTGACGCGGGGCTCGAACTCATGAGCTCTGAGTTCATGCCCAGAGCAGAAGTTGAACGCTTCACCAACAGAGTCACCTAGGTGCCCCTCTCTTTAGTCCTTCAATATGGCTACCAGAGAGTGCAAGCTTAGCCTGGGGTTTCTGTACATTTCCAGTGGGCAGTGCTGGCCTAAGGGGTCTTGTCTGGTGACTATAATTAGGTTACAAGTTCGGCTGAGCTTCCCAATTAAAAAGGGGCCTTAATCAGTTGTAAGACGCATATGGTTCACGAGGGAAAAAGGGGCCCTAACCTGTTCTCCGACACATACGAAAGCCTTTCTTCACATCTTCTTGGTATTTAAAGGCCAAACGTCTTAGGTAGGACTAGGTGAGTAGGACACAGAGTTCTGTGAACCAGCCCGTGCGGGCCCTGCTCTCAGGGGAGGGCATGGGCCATGTGGAGGGCTTAGACACCACCTTGACATAAACTTTAGGAGTGGTGCCCAGGAGAATGTGGGAAGCTGTTCTAGGCATTGTCCAAACTCGAAGGTTCTGGCATGGGCTCTTGGATGGGAAATAGATTGGGAGCATGTGGATTATCCTGTCCTTCCACTGTCCTTTCCTGCCACCTGAGGCTCCGAGAGCCGCCGGCCTCGGTAGCTTCTCCAGCAGGAACTGCGTGTCTAGGACCGCTCGGAGCGCAGGCTTCACAACCTCGGAGTCCTCTTGGAGCCTGGCGCCCCTCATCTGAGAGGGGTCTCCCTGCCCCCCACCTGGAAATGTGAGGATTACGTCGTACACGCACATCACGGCCTCGGCCCTGGGCTGGCACACACAGGGTCCCCCAACTACAGTGCATAAAACATGTTGGTAAATAGTGCCGTTTACATTTGTTGGGAAGTTTTCGAAGGATGCTGTGTCTCACATCACAGGATATACACCCACGGCGCATGTGCAGAGCTAGGAGTGTGCGTCCCAGCACGGCGGGGGGACACGTTTGTCCGGGGCTCCCCTAGCCTGGGAGGTGAACTCTTGTGCTGTGATCCTCACAAAGGTGGCCAAACCTTTCATCTCGTAAGGATGCTGTAGGCTTACCTTGGACTTCGCAAACAAATGTGGCCTTGACAAAATGCATGCAAATCCAGGTGTGTGTGTGTGTGTGAGTCAAACCGCTTTTAAAATATGCCTGCGGGGGGGGGGGTGTCCCTAACTAAATATAGTTCGCTCCACCCTCAGCCAGCCGGAGAATACACACCTTGGGCTTCGAGTAGGACACATTCTGGGGGTCAGTGCCAGAGAGCGGGGGGTCGTGTGCCCGCTCACTGGGCAGTGGAGAAGGCTGGGTCTCCTGGGGGAAATGCTGAGGTCCCTCCCGCAGCCCTGCCACACCCTGGGGCTGTACCTGTGAATGGGGGTGCTGTTTGCCTCCCTGCCTCATAGCTTGGGGCTCAGGCTCGTGTGACAGTTTGCTAACGGTATTTGACCACTCCCAAAAAATGTAAGAAAGAAATAAAAGAATAAAAGGAAGGAAGGAAGGAAGGAAGGAAGGAAGGGAAAAGAGGAAAAGGAAGGGAAGAAAAGGAAAGAAAAGAGAAAAGGAAAGAAAAGAGAAAAGGAAAGAACAGAACCCTTACAAAAGCAGTTTCATGCTTACTCATTGTGTGGATTCACAGTTCACATCTGCTCATCTGCATGAGCACATGACTCTTCCCCAAAATGTCATCCTGCCGACCTGTTTAAGCTACACTGATCCCCATCCCAGGGTCTCTTTATTCTTCATACTCTTCTTTCCTTCGTGCCCTAAAAGTTCTTTTTGCTCCAAGTCCACTCAAGCCCCATCTCTCAGTGGACAACCTCCCCGTGGGACCACGATGATGCCGGGCTGCCAGGTCCGGCTTTGGGAGAAGTCTCCCGGCATCCTCACCAAAATATGTGTCACCCAGGGGTCTGTCTTCCCAAGACACTGGGCTTCTGGGTAATGGCTGAAGCTGGAAGGGAAATCTTTATTTTTTTTATTTAAAATTTTTTTAATGTTTATTTATTTTTTGTGATGGAGAGGAGACAGAGTATGAGCAGGGGAGGGGCAGAGATAGAGGGAGACACAGAATCTAAAGCAGGGTCCAGGCTCTGAGCTGTCAGCATAGAGCCTGACGTAGGGCTCAAACCCACAAACCATGAGATCATGACCTGAGTCAAAGACAGACGCTTAACTGATTGAACCACCCAGGTGCCCCTTAAAATTCTTAACAAAGTTTGAACAAGCGGTCCTGAAAGCTATGTAGCCTGGCCCAGGGCTTGTGCATGTACGTGACAGGGTATGAATGTGTGTGCACGTGAGCAAGTGTGTTTGTGTGTGTGTGTGTGCGTGTTGCTGTTTCAGGAGCAGAGGGTACATAGCTTGCAGAAGACTCAGAGGAATCTGGACCCAGAAAAGTTTAGGAGCCTCTGAGGACCTTTCTGGAAGAATGGAATAGAGAGGAGAAAACAGAATCATTCAGAGTTCGATCCAAGTTTGTGCCCATCATTGGTCCCAAGGAGGGGGGATCCCACCACATCCGATCATTTGTCATGTGTCCTTTAACTGTTCATTTGCTTGCATGTGCCTGCCACCAGCAGGTGCATTCCATGAGAGCCGGAATCACGTCTGACTTACCCACTACTGCATTTCCAGCATATACACAGCATGGGACACGGTGTAGGTGTACGACAGATATGCATGAACTGTACAAATCTGTTGTGACCCGGGCAGGTGCTGTCAGAAATTCCTGCTTTCTCTGCATACATTTTTCTGTCTTGTCATAGATTTTGGGGGCTGGGAGGGTGCGCCATCCTTGCCTCTGTCAGTCTGAGATCCTCCGAAGGATTATCTTGACCTTATGGTGTCTGGTGTCTCCTTGCAGGGTCTTGTCTCTAACTTATCTGATGATTACAGCTACCACCCCACGTCTCCTCTGGACGACTACCTAACCTTCAACCTCCCCGAACTTTTCTGTGAGAAAAACAACGTCCGACAGTTTGTGAGTTACTTCCTCCCGCCCTTGTACTGGCTCGTGTTCTTCGTGGGCATCCTGGGCAACGGCCTGGTCATCCTCGTCTACTGGTACTGCACGAGAGTGAAGACCATGACTGACACCTTCCTTCTGAATCTGGCGATCGCTGACCTCCTCTTCCTCGTCACGCTTCCTTTCTGGGCCATTGCCGCCGCGGACCAGTGGAGGTTCCACACCTTCCTGTGCAAGGTGGTCAACAGCATGTACAAAATGAACTTCTACAGCTGCGTGCTGCTGATCATGTGCATCAGTGTGGACAGGTACATCGCCATCGCTCAGGCCACAAGAGCGCAGACCTGGAGGCAGAAAAGGCTCGTGTACAGCAAAATGGTCTGCCTGGCTGTCTGGGTGCTGGCGGCCACACTCTGCATCCCCGAAATCCTGTACAGTCAACTCAAGAAGGAATCCGACATTACCATCTGCACCATGGTCTACCCTAGTGACGAGAGCACCAAAGTGAAGTCGGCAGTCTTGACTCTGAAGGTTGTGCTGGGCTTCTTCCTTCCTTTCGTGGTCATGGCTTGCTGCTATACCATCATCATCCACACTCTGTTACAAGCCAAGAAGTCATCCAAGCACAAGGCCCTGAAGGTGACCATCACCGTCCTCACGGTCTTCTTCCTGTCTCAGTTCCCCTACAACTGCATTCTGCTGGTGCAGACCATCGACGCCTACACCATGTTCATTTCCAGCTGTGCCATTTCCACCAATATTGACATCTGCTTCCAGGTCACTCAAACCATCGCCTTCTTCCACAGTTGCCTGAACCCCGTGCTCTATGTTTTTGTGGGTGAGAGATTCCGCCGGGATCTTATGAAGACCCTGAAGAGCTTGGGCTGCATCAGCCAGGCACAGTGGGTCTCGTTCAGGAGGAGAGTGGGGAGCGTGAGGCTGTCGTCCACGCTGCTGGAGACGACCTCAGGAGCGTTCTCCTACTGAGGGGTCTTGGCTCCGACGTGGATGTCTCTCTCTGAAGTAACGAGAGATACCAGTACAGCTTCCCGACTGATGGGACCAGAGGGAAACCATTAAAGAAAAAGAAAAAGGAAGGGGGGGCGGGGAGAGAAAAATCCCAGAAAGGGATGAATTTGGACAATTACTTTAGTTGGAATTTCCAAGCCAGAGTTTTCTGCATGGACTGGCTGTCCCACGGGACTGTTGATTGGCTCTTGGCTACAATGCGCACAACGTTCAAAGGAGGACCAACAGACAGCTCTTCAGACCAGCCTGGTTTCATCCCTTGCCTGAGCATTAATGCAGCTGGATGGCGTTCGATGTTCCCAGCACACTGTGGATGGCTGTGGCTTCAGTGCTGAAGCCATCCCGTCCCCAAGGAGACACGGGAGCACTGGCCACTGCCACCAAGAGGCCACAAAAGCACAAGGTTTCCTGAAAACTTCCATCTTGGGGGGAATTTCTACCGTGACTTTGGGGCTTGGTGCCCATGCCAGGTCTTCTAGATTCTCGATCTAGAATCTTTTCAAACAACCTCAGATCTTCTCCTCTGGTCTCCTTGATCTGTTCTGGGCCAGGGAGGGACCCTGTCTGTGCCTCTTTTGAGCTCAGTGAGCCCTGGACGACTAGTCATACCGGCACACCGTCCCACGGTCTTGGGACTCTGGGGGGGTTCTGGGACTCCACAGAGTCTCCACAAGGACTCTGCATGTCCACTCATGGCACGGGGTCGGTCAGCCTGTGCGGGGACTCTGAGCACCCGAGTGCCCTGCCTCTGTTGTGGGCTCAGTCTGCCGGGTAACTTTTGGGATGGTCCATTTTTCCGCTTCCCGTAAAATGGTTTGGATTTACAGACCCTCTTGTTTCTCAGGCAGCTGGAAGGGTACCTGACTTCACGCTGCTCCTTTTCTGACCGTATAGCGCTCACATGTTCAGAAACGTTCCTTTTAGAGATTAGGCTGGAAAAAAGGAATAGAACTCGCTTTTGCTTTGTGTCTTTTAACTATCTGGCTAACACATTTGAAACCATTTTATAGGGGTGCCTGGGTGGCTGGTCGGTTGAGCATCCAACTTCAGGTCAGGTCATGATCTCACTGTTTGTGAGTTCAAGCCTCACATTGAGCTCTGTGCTGACAGCTTGGAGCCTGGAGCCTGCTTCAGATTCTGTGTGTGTCTTCTCCTGTCTGTGCTCTCTGTCTCTGTCTCTCTCTCAAAAGTAAGTAAGCATTAAAATGCATTTTATATATTAGGAAAGTGTTTTTTAATGATCATTATGAAAATACCCTTTACTTGTGACTTTCTTCACTGTCTCTGTATTTTAAATGTGTCCAATTAAAGATCCAATAGCCGCATTAGAGGGTGAGCATTAAGGGTGGGATAAGGAAATAAAATCTCCAAAACACCTTAAAGCCATCTTGGCTGCCTGGTTTTCCTCTCTCCTCTGGTCAAGCTTACTTCCCAGGCTTGTCCCAGTTAGGCCGGTGGGATTTCCAAGGGGGGCCATTAGAGCAGCACACGAACCACACTGGAGTTGCTACCTGCTCTGGAGGAGGCATCTGATCTTCTCGGTGTGCTGTGAGTTACTGTGGTTTCAGTCCCAAGACCATGGCTTCCAAAGACAGCACGAGACCTGGACTATCCTCCCCCTCCCCCTCCCTGCCCTCTCTCAAATGTGCGTCAGAAAGCAGAACATGGGCAGTGATACAAAGACCTTGCTAACCTATCCTGCGTACAGGAAGCGGGAGGTAAATAAGCATTGTTCTGGGACTAGCCCGGCGACATGGGCCCCAGTGCAAGAAACACCACTTATGGTAGAGGGGAGGGTGACGTCTCCAAGGGCAGTGTCTGGACAGAGACGTCGCTTGGCTTCTATTTCCAGGAGACCCAGGTGGTTTTGAAGGAACTCGGGGGAATGAGCTGCAAGTATGGGCCAAACCAACATAACACTGTGCTTTTAGGTGGAAAGAACACGGCCTGGTTTGGCTTTGCCATTCAGTGCCCTTTTGTTTCTGTGCTTCTGATACCATGTGTCATGGGGGGCCCCGAGGGAGCTCAGGAGGTGGGGAGAGATGGAGGGAGAAGGGGGTGAGCCAAGATGTGCTTGCTGGGTCTACACTGGCTTAGAGACACTGTAGTGGAGATTTAGTGGGAAGTTAGACATAATGTACATTTGGCCAATGCATAAGAGTTGGAAAAAAGTGCCAGAGACTCTCCTTCTCCCCTCTCTGATTTTTAAGGGAGCAGATGTGGGACACCATGAGAATGACAAACCCTGGGTCACGCTCCAATGCACGGAGGTCAGGTTTAGTTACAAGGATTTCCTTTAGGACGTGACTGTCACTATTGCATCGTCCTGGACCTAACAGTGCCAACATAGGATTAAAGACAGGCTGCAGTTGAATCAATCATATGGCAAAGATTAAAAGTATGTTTTGTGGCAAACTGTATTTGGTTTTAAATGATTGCATAAATAGGACCATTTTAGACTCAAACTAATCTAGGTTTTGGTAGCAGATTTATCCTAAGATGAAAACATCAGAAGAGCCAACATGGGGAAGCCACTCAACATTTCTAGAAAATACACAGTGTGAGTACTTTTAGAAATAAAGATAAAAGACGGTTGTCATGTATAATTACATTTGACTAGAACCTTATACATGAGAACCATCAAGAAACTGAACAAAATGTGATGCGTTTTCATGACCAAAAGAGAAATCATCTTTTTTATCAACATTTTTAAAGAGTGAGGTGCAACCAAGTGGGGTTGTTGTTTTGAAGTAGTCGACCTGGATGACAGAAGATTTGGGTTTTTTTTTGAGCTGTCCTTCAGGACTGCAGAATGCTAATTCATTCAGTGAACATTTGTGTATATACTATGAGCCAGACCCTCGCTACTTGCCAGGACTAGAACAGGGATACAATATGGTTTTCCCTCAGGATGCTTACACTCTAGCAACGTGGAAAAGCCAAGTGCCACGTGGCGTCTGATATGGAGGATGGTACAGAAGGCTCTATCAGGAGATATCCCTTGGCTGGCAAGCATGAGGTGTCCTTTATGGCTTAAAGACCGGTTTGTAGATGGTTCCCAAGACAAGTTGCATATGGCGGCCTCTTTGGGTTGTCAAAGAGCAACACGCATCTTCATGTGTGTTCTTGATCTGGTGTATGTGCCCAGCGCCCTCAACCTCCACATAATATCTTGTCTGTAGCAGAGACACTATGTCGAAATAATAAATTTGTGAAAATTTAAAACTGGTTGTTTCTCAAACGTGTACTTCATGTATCAGAACTTGGCCATCAGGAAACTTTTTAAAAATAAAGATCGGAGACCTTGAGCAACGTGATGTTATTTCTTTAGGGTAGTAATGCCGTCCTGTCGTCTACGGCAGCCTGAGAGGAGCCTGAGAGGAGCCAGTGGTCACGGGTGGGCTGGCTAGAGCGGGACTGGACACTGCTTTCCCACGGCCTGGTGAGCGGCTCAGGCTGCTGCCTATTGGCTTTTGCAAGACAGGTGTGCCGTTAAAATGTCTTCCATTTGCCCACAGCAGTTGTTACCAAAGGTCCCACTCAAGGAAGCAACCCGGCCCAGTGGATCTGGACCCCCTGCTGTGGAGGCCGTCACTTCTGCAGTGTGGAGGTGATGGGCGGTAGCTCCCTGATGGGCTTACATACCCAGTGAAGGCTGTCACGAAGCATGAAACCTCTGAACATCAACTTTCAACTCCAAGAAATGAACAGCTGTCACACGTGCCCACATGGCCCTTTTGTGTTTACAATCTTTGACTGCTGTGCTTGGCTCTCCAATGCGGATTTGGCCTCAGAAGTTGGAACTTCCTGTGGGGTCCAGGCCAAAGGAAGGGTGAAAATATCCCCCATCTCCCTTGGCGCTGATTCCTGAGGATCTCTGTCTTGCACTGGACTTGACCTCTCTCCACTGGAGCTTCTCCTCCTTCTCTTACACTCTGGTCAAGGGCTCCAGCACACTCACCCTACACTGATTTACTTATTTATTTATTTATTTAGAGAATGCTCACAAGCAATGGAGGGGCAGAAGGAGAGGGAGAGAATCCCAAGCAGGCTCCAAGCCCAGCCCAGAGTCCAACAGAGGGCTTGATCCCATGAACCATGAGAGATCGTGACGTGAGCTGAAATCAAGACTCAGATGCCTAACTGAGAGAGCCACCCAGGGGCCCCGACCTTATCCATTTTAGATGCCCAACAGCAATCTCCTTCTCTATTCCACAAGTTGCTTACTGTGAGTACCATGGCTGTGGAGTGTGGCTATCACCACAGCCAAGAGGTTACAGTGCTTCTGCAATACCGTCCCTTTCTCCCCCGTCCCATCTGCCTCTCCCGTTGCAGTTGAGTGAGTCTGAGCCTGCACCCTCCCGGGACCAGGAGTGTTTCTCTAATCATGTCTATCTTATTGGTACAGATGCCCAAATTGCTAACGTCCCACTCAATGTCCTCCTTTGGCTTTCATTCTATAAAAACCTACAGAAGACATGCAAATGTGTCTCCGACATTTGACTCTTGATGGGCTCTCTTCCATCCTTAGCGTACTTACTTGTTACACTCAGTTTGAGTACCAGGGGCAAAGTAAAAACTCCCTGTGGTTGGATGGAGGTTCCCCATCAACTGAATTTCCCCTCAAGAGCCTGTAGGAAATGAGGTCCGCACATAATCACCAGCTGGCTGCTCCCCCAGGGTCTGCCTGTGCTGCAGACAGAAGGTCTGGCTGGAGCCGTGTGGCCCCAGGGCACTGCAGCCAGTGCCCGAGAGGCGGGGGTTAGAGGGCATCAGTCTGCTGGGTGCTCTGATAGGTGCGGCTACCCCCGATCTCCTGCCCACCTGGCTGAGGTTTGTCGGGCTGACACCACCTTGGAGCCTCCCCCTGCTCAATCCCGCCTCCTCCCACCTCCCTTAGTGAGTGTTGATCCCTGATAAACATATTGTACCCCAAACTCCAGCCCGGTGTTTGCTTCTAGAGAAGTCAGCCCACAACAATCTTCCACTGAGGGCTATAATTCCGAGAGCCCTGATGGGTGTCCAAGAGCCACGTGGTGTGTTGAGCACCCGTCACGGGACACATCTCAGAAGGCTGGGAGCACAGGCTGCGTCTGATGCTAATTCAGTCGTCAGAGATCTTGTGCACCAACGGCAGGTCAGGGTCTCGGTGTGCAGGACCGACACGGTCTCCCCTCAGCCCAGGACCTTTCAGCCACCGTCCCCTGCTTGTGCTCTCTGTGCCCGGTAGGTACTGTGATTAACCTCATTTTACAGATGAAGGGGTTGAGACTCCGATGTGTTCAGTAACTCGCCCAAAGTCACGCAGTTCGCAGACAGGGTATGCCAGGCTCCCAAGCCTTGGCTTCTGCCTGGGACGCCATCCTGCCTCGGCTGCTGTGGTCACACAAACCAGCCACTGTTTTGGAGCGTGGATCAACACTGGGCCAAGTACCAGGCCTAGTGTCAGGGGGTGCAAGGACAGACGGACAGATGCCACCGCACGTAAGCTCTAACGGATGCCATGTGACCACTGAGGCCTGCCGATACCGCCTTCCAACATGCACTGGGGGGGACGTACCAGCGAGGAACGATGTCATCAGCCTCACAGAATCGAGACGGTTCCCACCTGCTCCCTTGCCTCAGGCTCCTCCCCAAACACATACAGCTGTGGACTCTCAAACTCTGCCGTGTGTGTGTGTGTGTGTGTGTGTGTGTGTGTGTGAGTGAGTGCATGCAGGTACCAGAGCACTGCACCCAACCCTGAGCAGACTCCTGGACCACAGGGCACCTGGTGGGTGACTTCTCCTTCTCCTCCCTCCCCTGGCCCCAACTTTCCTGACTACTTCCTCCCAAATAGACCTCCCCATCCACCTCCTGAGTACCACTGAGTGGCCTCCATCAAGACCACATGGAACAGAAGAATCACCCAGCAGAGCCCTGCTCACACTCCTGGACCCATGAAATCCTGAGATGTAATAAAATTGTTATCATTTTCATAAGCCATTGAGGTTTGGGGTAATTGGTTTTGTAGTATCTAATAAAATTTTTAAGTTTATTTAGTTATTTTGGGAGAGACAGAGACAGCATGAGTGGGGGAGGGGGAGAGAGAGGGAGAGAGAGAATCCCAAGCAGAGCCCAATGCAGGACTTGAACTCACACACTGTGTGACCTGAGCCGCCACCAAGAGTTGGACACTTAACTAACTGAACCACCCAGGCACCCCATGATTTCCTAATATTATTTTTGGCATAAAATTCTTTTTGGCTCAGTCACAATTCCATGACACGAAGTGATTTTACAAACTTGCTTGGGCTCCACTCAGCTGTGCTCTTGTTACGGCTGCCACAAACTTAGTGAGCTCAAGCAGTAACCACTTTATCACGCTCACCATTTTGTGGGTCACCAATTTGGAAACGTCCGGGCATCTGTGGCCTGGGGTCTGTCCTGTGGTTACAGTCAGACATTGGCTTGGGTTGTGGTCATCTGAAAGCTTGACTAGGAAGGAGCTTTCTACCTTTCCATCCATGTGGGGGCTGCCAATAGGGTGCCCACACATGGCCTCTTCAGCGTGGAGGTCATGGCACTTGGTTTCATGGCCCTTGGTTTCCCATAGGCAAGAGTCCGAGAGAACCAGGGGGAAGTCGCAGGTCTGTTTCTGACATGATTCTGGAAGTCACAAAGCATCCTTCTGGCTGTCCCCTGCTGGTGAGAACGGTGTCGGGCTGGCCCAGTTCTTGGGGAGCACTGCAGGCCTCGCCTCTTATGGGAAGAGTGCCATATAACTTTGGGGTCATGTGTTAAAACCACCACAGACTATTCTGTAAGTTAAGTTGTCTTTCAATGACCCCTGTCACTCAACCCCCAACTGCCTAGCTGACCAGTTCCCAGAGAGGAAAGGGCCTGAGAGAGGAAGAGGTGTATGTAGACAACTTTCTTAATGCTAACTGCTATCACATTTTTGAGTGATTCTTATGGGAACCACTATGCAAGGACCTTTTTTTTTTTTTTTTTTTTGCAAGTGATCTCTACACCCATTGTGGGGCTCGAACCCACAGCTCCAAGATCAAAAGGCCCACGTTCCACCGACTGAACCAGCCAGGTGCCCTAGCAAGGTCCTTTTCTCATCTTATGTGGTCTCCACTGCAGCCTTCTGAAGTAGCTACTGTTATGTCTCCCATTCAACAGGTGGAGAAACTGAGGCAGAGAAACTGAGGCACAGAGTGACTCAGTCACTTGCCTCAAGCCAGCTAGTAGGTAGAGGCACCAGGAATTCAGTCATGGTTTTCTGATACTCGAATCTGACCTCTGAGATGCTCTGTTACACTTCCTCCCCGGTTGGAGGTCAAGCACATTTAGTTCCGGTGGCCCTTTCACACCATGGAATCCAGGCGCGGCTCTGTCTCCGCACAGGCCCTGAGTCAGGAGGGTGGGGTGGCCGTAGACCCTCAGGCAGGGGGAGGAGGAATCCTGCCCAGGCTTTGGCTTCCCCCCAGGCCCTCCCTTCCTGGCTTCGTGCTTACAGTTGAGTAGGTGACCCTTTGGGTGAATGTAGAGAGATGTTAACTTTGTTATGATTTGAGCTCAAGGGAACTGGGCATTTGGTTGTTTATTGGGAAATTGAGTATAGTCATGAGCTGATGTGAATTTGCTCTTTTTAGAAATTAGTTTTCAGGGGCGCCTGGGTGGCCCAGTCAGTTAAGTGTCTGACTCTCGATTTCGGTTCAGGTCATGATCTCGGGTTCATGAGTTCGAGCTCTGTGTGGACAGCGTGGATGGAGCCTGGTTGGGATTCCCTCTCTCCTCTCTCTGCCCCTCCCCTGCTCTCTCTTTCTCTCTCAAAATAAATAAACTTAAAAAATTAAAAATGAGAAATTGGTTTAAAAAATTTTAAAGTTATACTGGTGTGTCATGAAAATAATTCTGTGGGATAGAAGGGTATAATGAGAAAAGCAAACCTGTGGCTCTGCTGGCAACACCCCCCTTTCCCATTTCCAAGGGCACCTGCTGTGGAGGGTCTAGCGCCCTCATCCAGAAGCATGCGTGGTGGGCTTCTGCGCTGCGGCTGTGGCTCCTTCCGGCCACCTCCTCTGACGCCATCATCCTTGCTTTGCGGTCACAGATGGTGAGCCCTTGGAGGGTCTGGTGTAAGTCGTTGTGTACCTGGACGACCATGTGGGGAGGAGATGGCAAACGTTTACCCAGAAAAGGAGAGACTGGGGCAAAAGGGAAAGTGTGAGAACGGGAGATGGTCACACTCTGAGGTGGTCTCTGCCCCTGGTGGCCCCGTACCCTTCACCGAGCCTCCTGGTAGTGCTCCTGCCCTGGGCGGTCTCTCTTCCGACACCTCATATCTGGGCTGACCTTGACATTTGCTCTGGGCCAATAGAATATGGTTGAAGTGATGTTGTGCCAAGTTCTGAGAGGGCACATGAGGCTCTGTGCTGGCCTTCGTTGTTCTGGAAACCCGCCCAGCGCTCCGCTGAACAAGTCTGGCCATGCTGGGGGGATGGGAGACCCTGGGGAACAGGGTTGTCACCTGGCCAAGGCCATCGCAAGGAGGCCGGCCCCCCCTTTGACCAACCAACTGACCACAGGCATGGGGGTGAGCCCAGCCACGACCAACGGGCAGCCAGCCAGCCGGCAGACATGAAGGAGCTCAGGTGACGCACGGCCATCCCGGGCGGATGCCTGGGGGACCAGGGTGCGTCAGCTCACGAGAACGCCCACGTCCGCCTGCGGGTCTGGGGGGCTAAATAGGTGCTTAGGGTTTAAGCCGCTGGTTTTGAGGTTGATTGTTTTGCAGTATTATCGTGACTGTAAATAACCGACATAGCCCTTTGTGCGGAGGATGATGCAGGGTCTGAAGGTCAAGGGCTGCCATTGCAAATCTTGGTTAATGAAAGAGGTTTTTTGTCGTTGTTTTTAAATCACTGGATGATCTACATTCCGGCAAAATAAAAATGGTTTAGAGAAAACCCCTCCCATGGCCAACGCGGCCCAGTGCAGCCAGAGAAACAAGCCCGTAAGTGGTTCAGATTGAACAGCTCCCCTGGGTCTTGGGCCAATGTCTGGCAAGAGTCTGTTAGATTAATTGTATTTGCTGACACTGTTGTTAATAAACCCGTGGAGCAGTGAGCTGATCTGTCTCTCCTTTTTCATAAAGACCTGGCAGAAGCCAAAGTTCCTTAACCTTTTTTCTTTTTTTTTTGCCTCCTGTTCTCCTTTGGCAATCCAACAAAGCCTACTGCCCTCTGCTTAGAGTGGTTTTTTTTTTTTATTTTTTAATGTTTTATTTATTTTTGAGAGATAGAGAGACAGCATGAGCAGGGGAGGGTCAGAGAGAGAGGGAGACACAATCTGAAGCAGGCTCCAGGCTCTGAGGTGTCAGCACAGAGCCCGAGGCGGGGCTCGAACCCACGAACCGTGAGATCATGACCTGAGCCAAAGCCGGACGCTCAATCGACTGAGCCACCCAGGCGCCCCTAGAATGTTTTAAAATGAATAAAATAAAATATATAAGGTTTCAAAGAAAACCTCGGTTGAAATACAATCTTCTAAAAATGAGAACAAATTTATGAACTGGTAACATCTGTGTCTTTTTTTATTGTTATTAATGCAGTAAGGAGAATCACCCAGCAGGCCTAGCGACAAGCTTCGTTTCGGAGCGGAGACGGTGCATTGAGGGTCTGTAAATATGAAAATGCCTGCCATTTCCCTGGCGACGCGGTCACAGCGCTTGCTGACACACACTCGTGTGACACGTAGTTTAGCTTCATCGTGGAGGGAAGATCTAACTTTGAGTTCGGAGTCAGGGGAAAGAGGCCGTTTCCCCCGTGTCCAGGTTCCCGGACCTTCTGAATTCCGGGTATGGGCCCGGTGAGGAGCCCATGTCCGACCCGCCTCCCCCATCCCGCATCCATCAGCGCCAAACTCCTGCTTCTTCCTGGAGCTCTGAGATTTTGGAAATGAAAGGAGCCACTTTGGACTTGGGGCAGGGGATGCCGCCATTTCCTCCGATGAGAAAGGTGACTTCTGCTAACCCAGTCCAGCCCAGTCCTCCCCGAGCCTCCTCTTTCCTCACCACCTCTCTGCCCCCCTACCCTTTGTCCTCCGTCTCCCCTCCCCTCCCCCCTTCCTTCCTCCTGGGAAGAAGTCAGTGCCTGCTCCACTGACCTGTCCGACGGGTGTCCAGGCCTCCAGGGAAGATTCCTTCTCTCCTCGAGGCTCGGCCAGAGGCTTCCTCAGTGGCCGAAAGCTAGGGAGGCCCTCCTGACCTGAAAGTGCCTTCTCTTGGATGCTTCTAGGGAGCTGCGGGCCCGCAGCCCCACCTGGTCTGGAACTGAGGCCTTCCTCACGGCAAGGACGCTCACATGCGCCGGGGCTGCTGACGCCTGGCTTTGTTCTTTCTTTCTGTTGTTGGTGGTTAGCGAAGAAGACAGTTCATTCCAGGCTTCAGATGGGCTGCCGGCGTCTGAGGCAACCGCAGTCCATGCGTGCCCGAGGGTGCGAGGAAACCACACCAGGCCCGGTCCTCCCACAGAGCGCAGGGGGGAGGGGGGAGGGACGGGGGCACAGATATCAAAGACCGGAGGTTGGCGATCACACTTATGCTCGGGTTCACCCCCCTCCAGAAACCACCGTGTGGGGAACACAGAAAGCTGACCTTTCTCTCAACCCGAACCCACTTTGAATGGCTTTCATAATCGTTGTGCTCTCTGCCTGGTTTCTGACGGCTTCGGCTTCAACTGCTCTTTCTCAAAAAGAAAAAAAAAGTCCATTTTCTCATCTTGGGTGACAGGTTTCACCAATCTGTGTGGGTGGCAAGCTCTTCTCGCCAGATTTTTCCCACGCATCTTCAAACTGAAAGGGCTGACCTGCCATGAGTTTCCTTTTGAGTCCCCCGGGGAACCTGTACATCCTCCGGCTCCGCCGGGCCCCACGGCCAGAAGAGACGCGGCACTTCCGAGTGTTGCGGAGCCCGCGGGCCCTGAGCCCGTCCGGGATCCCTGGGATCGAATGTCGACCTTGGAGAGTCTGGGGCAGACTCCGGTCATCTTGGGCTGCTCTGTGGTTTCGGCAAGATGGGGACTTTGACATGGAGGCCCCCAGACCCCAGACTCGGGGGCAGTATACACAGCCACGTGTGTCTCAGCTGGTGCTCCTTCCAGCCCCCCTGGGCCCATGAGGTCACCAAGCCTCCAAAGAACTCCTGCTGCCTTGTCGCAGGACAGTAAGAGGCTTGACTTGAGGGCATCATTAACACAAGCAGGGGTGTGGGGGCAGGATCCAGAGACCAGCTCACCTCCATTCTTCCCACACCCCTCCTGGGGGCTTGCCCTTTGCCCCTCTGTGCCATGGGGGTGACAGGTGCTCCTGTCCCTGGCCAAGTTGGCCAATGGGATTGCTGATGGCCTTAGAGCTGAACAAGCATGGGGTCCTCACTGACTCCGTAACCACTGAGTGCTTCTGTGTCTGGCATGGTGCTCGATGCCGTGGGGCTCGGGGAAAGGAAGGAGATGAAGGAAACATGGCCCCTGCCCTTGAGGGAGAACATGGTTGTGGTCACAGAAGGTAGAACTTATTCCTGCGTAGCTGATCAGGAGGAGGCCACACGAGAATCTGGGGGCAGGGGGAGGGTTGGAGGAGGAGGGAAGGGGGGCCGGGGGTGTTCTGGGATCCTCAGGTGCGGGGTGCGGGTGCGGGTGCTCCATCGCACCGGTCCAGGAGGGTCGGGGTCCCGCCCCTTCGGCTCTGAGGCAGGTCCCTGCTGATTCAGCAGGGGTGGGCGCTGTCACGGCGGGAATGGGACTCCTTCCTCTGCCAGCTGGCTTGGTCTTGCCCAGCTTTGTGCAAGGTCGACTGGGCGTGGTTTTAGGGCATCCGTGACCTTGCCCCCTCCCAGACACCATGCCTGTGCTCTCTGCTCATCTGGCGGAGAGCAGTGGGGCCAGACAGATACCTTGGCTCCAGCAGGTCTGACACCCACCTCATGGTAGACGGGGTGGGAGCACCCAGATGCCAGGCCGCACGGCCACCCTCTCGGAACATCTGGTGGCTCGAGCCCATCTGAAAAGCCAGGGGTGCCAGCCAAGGCTCTATCTCCCTGCAGGGCGGCTCCACCCGCAGTCGGGTCCGGGTGACTTCGTCACTCGCCTCAGGCCCCAAGTGGAAGGAAAGACAACGTGACTCCTCACGTCATAGCGTTTGCTTTATTTAAATCCTGAGGTTAAAAATAAAACCGTTCCAAATGGTGCCGCAGATGTTCATATAAAGGTGCATGTTGTGGGATGCAAAAGTTTCTCACCACGCCCCCACGGTGCAGGTGGGGTGTTGGCGACTTGATGTGCTTCTGGGGAGTTCTTTGGCAGTAAGGATGCAATGGGTTCCCAGACCCACTGTCCCCTAAGGCCTCGAGAATGGAGGATTAGTCAGTTAAAGTGCAGTTTGGATTTGGAAGCCGCCGGTGGGGGCCTGGCTTCGCTCTGCAGCCCCAGAGGCAGGGGTGTCTCTGGGTAACACTCATCCTAAGGTTCTAAGGAAGTCTGTGTGTCAGCAAGGTCTCCCGAAATTTAAAGAGACTTTACTATTTTTTTCAAAAGCCATTACAAAGGAAGAGGTAGGATTAACACCCCCTTTCCCATTTCTTTGGAAGAATCATAACGCAATGAAAAAAAAAAAACCTTACCCAAGGTTTCACTAAGAAGTGCCTTTTGGGGTAAGTGGCTTGTCAACGGGGCTGGCGGGCTCATTTCCACAGGGCGACTCCTGGTTGTCAGAATCAGGGGTGGCTTCTCCCTGCCTCAGTTCTCAACACCTCTGAGCCAAGGGTGGGATTCTCACGGGGGTTTACCAAGGTGGACCTTAAAAATGAAACTCCTAAAAAAAAATCTTAAAACTCAGTGGACGTCTATCTAACCAGTATCGCGTAAAACCCAGAACTTTGAGATCTAACTTCCAAATGGGGATTTCCTCTCCTTTGAGTCTAGAGTGGGCCTCACCACCTTAGGTGAGGGGATAACTGGAGAAATGCAGAAAAACTATTCCCTTTCTTCTCCGAGGATGCTGTAGGGCTTTTCCTTTCCACTTTTCAAACGTGCTGGGGTGTTTCTGTTCCCGGGTCCTTCTGGGGCATTTCTTTTGTCTGCTCGGGGTCCGGGTGACCCAGAGCCCAGTGGGCTCCAGCCAAGAGGGCTCTGCAGAGGCCATGCCAGAGGCCATGCTTTATCTGGACACCCTCCCTTGCTTGGGGCGGGGGGGGGGGGGGCGCACCCGAGAGGCTGTGTCCTTGGGGAAGCGGCTTCTGAGGCAGAGGTGAACAAGGCGGGCGGCCTGAGTACTACAGGGCGAGTGACTGTGATTCAGAGCCAGCCAGCCGGGGGCTGCTGGGTTCTTGTTTCGTTTTGCATAGTGACCTGGGGTCCCAAGGAGGCCTCCTCCTGATGATGTCTAGTGTGACTCAGTCTATGGCTGGGGCTAGCACCTGCAACGGTTGTCCTTCATGGTCACCTGCGCTTTTGAAAAGCACCCCAACCCCCAAACCTCAGGACAAGCTGGGAACCTGTTTAAAATGAAAATAAGCTACTCACACCGGCCACGCCGAAACGTTTCTAGTTGCATAACGAACAGCACACTGGAGCTCACACGGCAAGGCAGCGAAGAAAATGTCCGTCCAGCACAAACAATAAATAGGCCCCGGAGCCAGGACGTGACCGTGGGGGGGTCGGCGGTCCTCTGAACAGCTGCGGTCAGGGTCAGCGTTTCGGGGGGTGGGGTGGGGGGCCCTGCACTCCTGGAGGAGTGGATCTGAGTGGGATAAACAAGAGCCAAGCGCGGTTTCCAGCTGTTGTTGGTCCCCTGCCGGGCTGGCTGACAGAGGTTCACAAGGGGGCTTGGATGGAATGTTCCAGGCCTTTCTCAGGAAACATGGGAGCCATGAGCTGCACAGGATGGTGGGGACACCATCAGCTGGCCAGTCTGCATGGCATTCTGGGAAAGCACTCGGAACAAGGCTCCAGACCGCGCTGGGTTCTCCATTGTTAGTTTCGGTCTTGTGGGAAACGGGGGGGGAGAGGGTGGGCTCCAGCGGGGTGGTTTGCTCTGGAATAGTCCTCAGGCTGTGTGGCATGTCGGGGAGGGCAGCGTGAGGCTCGGGAGAGTCTCTGGGGGCCTGGCTGCTTCTTGCCTTGGCGCTGAGTTCGGTCAAGGCCTTGGCCCCTGGTAGCTGCTCGAGTCCCTGGTGGCTTTCTGCCGCAGGTGGCTGCTCCAAGGAAAGAGCACGAGAGGTTTGGCTTTTCTCTGGGTTAATCTCTCCAGAAGGTTCTGTTCACCACCCTCCTTGCCCTGCCTAACCTGACTGCAAGCGGCCACGTGCCCTGTTTAAGTGCCAGCTCTGAGTCTATGGCAGAGGTCACTTCCCCCTACCCTTGCCCCACGAGTCCTCTCTGCTGGCTGGGGGCTGTGGGGTCGGTGCTGGGCCTGGCTGGGGGCCCTGGCCTGCGCTCAAGCTCTCAGCAGCCCAACCGGGCCTGCAGGGGGCAGGCTGGAGCCTCTGCCTGGTGAGACTTGACCGGTGGCCACTGCGAGGTGCTCCCCCTCAGATCCCTGGCAGAAGCGGGGCGCCTCGTCAGATGTCCTGCTCACCTGTGGAAGCACCTGAGGCCTGACCTGAGCTCTGGCCTCTGTCAACCAGGCACAAAGAGGCCATCACAGGTGAGCTCTGTATGGTGGGGGAAGAAAAGGGCCACAGACAGCAGGAAGGTTATCTCCTTCTAGGAAAAGGACACAGGATTCATCGGCCCCAAGGGGAGACGGCTCCTGGGTGTCACGTGTAGGCTGAGCCACAGGAAGTGGGCAAACAGGGTGCTGGGAGCAGGTGGGTGGGAAGTGGGGGCCAAGGAGTGAAGTCAAAGCACATTCATGAATGACGCCGTTACGCCCAGGCTACCGAAGACTGTGGTGAAGGAGGCCCCGATGTCTGAAAGCAGTTCTTCCCCTGATTACGATCGTTCGTAAACAGGCCTGAAGGTGGGGCGGAAGCTCTTGTTTGTGCAAAGGCAGCCCGACAGCTGAGCGGTGGGTCCTGAGGGCCACAGCGCGAGGCGTCCTGTCGTCAGGCTGTGGTGTCAGCCGGCCTTTGGGCTCCAGCCGCCCGTGCAGGGACAGCGCCACAGGACGTGTCCTCAGGGGGTGGCTTCGGATTTTTAGGGCAATGTTTGGAACTACTGAGGGGCCTGCCTGAGTGAAGGGCTTTGCGTGAGGACAGAACTTTGCAGACAGAAGGGCCGGGAAGAAAGTGCAGCTCGAGGTCCCTCCAAAATTGTTGGGTTTGGAGCAGCCCCAAATTTACTGGGGCGGGAAGGGACAGAGGCATGACAGGAAGAGGCTGGAGGGGGTTTCAGGAGGGCCCCCCGGGCGCCCTGACTCTCAGCATGGCCCCGTGGCTTTCTTTTCCTGGGAGGACTGAGGGCCTCATGGCCTGAGGACTCACAGGGTCTGGCCAGGACATCTCGACCCGTGGTTGCCCAGGACGCCAGGCCCCCCACTGGGCAGAGTGGGGGAGGGCACCTTTCTCTCCATGGGCACAAGTTGGCATCACGGACTCTGGCCTGTGCAACTGTCCACGGGAGGCCTGGAGTCAGCCGTGGCTCTGGGAGAGGCCGATGGTCTCCTGAGGGTTTCAACCTTTGGCAGAGTGTCCCTTGGGTGTGAGACAGTTGGGTCCCTAATCACTGGAAGCGCTACTTGAGCCCTTCAGAGCCACGGAGGCTGAGCGTGCTCAGCTTTGGAGCCACTGCCTTTTTTTTTTTTTCTTTTCTTTTTTTTAGTGCTTTACGTGACAGGTGAGGGAGAGTAGTGTTTCCTGTGGATAAAGTGGAACTGCGAGAGCCCAGGTGCCTGAGGCTACGGGAAGTCACTCCCATCGTAGATCACAGGCCTGTCAACCGTCAAGTGATAAAACACTTTCTTGGAGACAAACCTGAGGAAACAGAAGTGGAAAAGGAGCGTGTTAGTGGGAGAGACGCCGAAGCCCGAGGGCAGCGGCTGCCGCTGTGGTGACCCGGCTGGGTGCTCGTGCTGGCCAGGGAGGGGGGCCCTGCGCCCCTCACCCCGTTTCTGGTCTGTCCAGCAGAGTTCTCCCGGGGATCTGGGATGTCAGCACAGACTAGCCCGGGGCCTGGGGGCAGATGAGCCCTGGGTTTGCTGCTCTGAAGCTGCTGGCGGGGGTGGGGAGGGTGGTGCAGGGAGGGGTTGGGGGGAGCAGACACTGAGAAGAGGTCTCTGGGGGAGGGAAGCGTGGGTTTCCGCCCCACCGGGGACCTGAGTGTGTGCTGCCATCCCTGGCCCAGAGAGGGAAGAGCAGGCCTGCGCCCCGCTGACCTGCACCCACTCTCCTAACTGCCACCCCGTCCCGCTGCCCCGGCAAGGGGGGGCGCCTGGGGCCCACGGCCACTCGGAGCCCCAAAGGCCGCTCTCTGGAAATGCTGGGCCTGTGCCCATGAGTCCTGCTAATTCAAGGTGTGTGTGTTCAGGGGACGTGCAGGAGAGGGGCAGAAGGCGGGCAGGGGGGGCAGCTCATGCCCTGAGCCTCTTGTGTGGTGGACGCCCTTGGCCACAAGCCCTGGAGTTCAAGGCCTGAAGATGGGGAGAGGTGGTGCGGCTCTCTTCCAGAATATGCTATCTAGTCATTCTAAACGCCAAGGGCGCTAAGAAGGGTGCCCTGTGGGGGCATGTGGCCGCTGGCGCAGGGCCCCACTCCCAGAGGACGTGGCTGGTGCTGGTCAGGCGGCCCCAACAAGGGCTCGTGCTGAAGCCAGAAGACACAGAAGGGATGGGTGCTGGCAACCTTGACCGCCCCCATCTCCTGTCGCCACCACCTGGGGGCCCTGGCGACGGCACAGGCCCGACCAACGTGCTCTTCTCCACTTCCTTCCTCAGCCGCCCTCACCCGCCCCCGGCCCGTGTCCCTACCTCCCAGCTCCCTGCCCTCAGCCCTCCACTCCTGACCCGTGTCTGGGGCTCTGACACAGTGCTTCCCGGAGACAGAACGTGCTGCACCCACTGCCACGACGGGAAGGCCCGGGGGCTCCTCCTCAGAGCTCTAGCCTTCATTTCCCTCTTGCCTGTCCGTCCTTCCTTCCTTCCTTCCTTCCACTGTTCCCACTGAGCCCCTTCTCTGGGCTGGGCAGCACGAGCCGGGACACCCTCGGGAGGCAGAAGGGTGTACAGCTGAGTCCAGAGCCTGGAGGCAGGCCCTCTGGGCTCCCGGCCGGCTCCACCACCACCAGCTGTATGATCTGGGAGTGTCACTCTGTTACCCGTCTGGTCCTCGGTCCCTTAGCAGCACTGTGAGGAAAACAGTGGTCGTTCCGACACGGGGCTCGGGGGGTGGTCGGGCCTAAGTGAGTCCGTAGGAGTGGAGGGTGGAGAGCCACCTCACGTATGCTAGGACCCTACAAGTACTAGCCCGTGTTTTGTAAACTCTGTAACAGACCCTAGCCCACCATCGTATAGGGGTCTAAGGTACAAAAGAAAAACCCTATTAATAATAAATTATAATAAACTACTGATAATTAGTTTCTTTTAAGTGTCCACCTCTGTTCTTGGGGCCAGGTGGCAGGTGGGTCCTTCCGGATGCTAATGAGGAGCGAGCATCCCTACCTGGAAAAGGTGTTGTCGAAGATGAGCATGTAGATGCCCGGCGTGCGGACCTTGAGCTGGCCTTGGATGTTCTCCTTGTGGGAGCTGCACCGGGTCGTAGGGATGAGGACCTGGGAGGGAAAGCAGATCGGAAAAAGTGTCAGGAAGCCGAGAGGGCATAAGGGTCCTCTGGGAAGAACCTGTATTTTGGGGAGGGAACTAGGCCCAGGGAGGCTAGCCGCCCCGTCTGAGGTCGCAGTGGAGCAAGGCTGGGGCTGGGGTCAGCCCCAGGAGTGGGGAGGTGACTTCCACATGCCCTGCATTTGTTGATGACCTGTGTCAGCAAAGAGGCTGTGAGCATGAGTTTCACCCAGAATCGTGAACTAGTCAGCGCTCCAAAGGAGTGGCCCCAGGCTCCTCTGACCATGGCCAGTTCCAGAACGTTCCACATGCAGAGCACCACTCCTTCTCTGGATTCAGGAAGCTGGGACTTATTGGAGGTGATGTCCACACGGCCTGGCTGGCTCCTACTGGACCGTGTGCTGCCCTGGGGTCAGGTGAGCCCCATGATTGTCCCAGGTCTCCCCTTTGAGAGGAGAAGGGAGCAACAACCAGATGGGAAGAATGGAAAACAGAGTAAGATGACAGATTCAAACCTGTAATGGGCTGGTCAATAAGCCCATTAAATATAAACAGCCTAAACATCCCAATTAAAAGGCAAAGATTATCAGGTTGACCCAACCCCAACATGGCTATAAGAAAAAAAAATTTAAATGTAAAGATACAGATAGACTGAAATAAAAGGATGTGAAAAGATATATTGTGGTAGCACTAATCAACAGAAGGCTGAATTGACTGCCTTAACATCAGATGAAACAGATTTTATATCAAGGGAGGTGGTCAGGGATAGTTTCCTAATGATAAAGATGTTAGTGCAGCAAGGGGGATGGACTGACCATTCTGAGCCCGGACATTCCAGCAAGCGCAGACAGTCAGGGGCCACGGGACGGGAGGGCTTGCTGTTTATACAGGGACGACGGGGCGCCCCACACCTCAGCCTCAGCATTTACTACCTTGACTGCAAAGCAACAACCGAGAGCTTGTTAGGCATTAAAGGCTCCTATTCTGTCGACTTTTGACGCATCTCGATTGCTGTTTTCCCACCGTGGTGAAAATCTACAAGACTTTTTCTGGTGCCACGGCTCATGCAGCTGCGGTGACAGGAAGATGACGGGGAGGAGGGGCATCTCTGGAATAAACCCGACGCATCTCTCCACGGTGTGAGCTCTGGGGGCGCCTCCCACCAGCTGCCAGTGTCTGGGTGGCCGTGCCCCGACTGACACCACACGTCTGCCAGACAGCCCAAGTTGGCTGCATTTATATTTGGATGTGGCCTGGGGCTCCCGTGCAAAGCAAGGGTTCTATGCTAAATGGAAGAAGTGAGTCACAAAAGGCCACACTGGTGGTTGCTGGGGGGGTGGAGGTTCGGGAGTGACTGGCTGTGAGCGGTCTCCCTCGAGGGTGATTAGAGCGGCAACAGTTACATAAGCTGTTATACGCGTATACTTGAACGGGCCGATTATTTGGTATACGAATCATGTCTCAATAAAGCTGTCTAAAAAGTACAGTGTCAAGCGTCCTTGCCCCCCGTGCTGGTGCTCCTCCGACTCTCTGTGGCCCCAGGTAGCCTATTGAGTTTCTCTGGCCAAACATGGATCCCCCGTCCAGAGAGAGGGCAGGGCCGGGGTCCTGTGTCCTGCTCTGCCTCCAGGCTTCAAGACAGCAGTCAGCACACAGGTAGCCTCAAGTCCTTGATTTACCGTTTCTCTGGTCAAGCGTCTTCCCAACTTCACAGCCTCTAATCTCAGTGCTGAGGCATGATCTTGACCATGACCATGGAAGCACTCTGGAGAGGAGGGGACCCAGGGGTGGGGCAGTGTCTGCTGCGGGCTGCCAGAGATGGCACTGGCCTTGGGCTGTGTGGCCCCCGGTACCAGGGCGCATTTCCTGGTGTGGCCCAAGGCCGCCTCCCCTGATCGCTGCCCCCCAGGTGCCCGCCCTACCCACACTCTCCACCTGGAATCAGGTCGTCTGTTCACTAGGGTCTCTCTCCTGAAGGGCAGACCTCATGTTGTGCCTTGTCTGTCTCTAGCTCTGAGAGGAGCGTGGGGCTCAGCAGGAGCTCAGGAGGTGGCTGTGAGCAAGCCCCGAGGCCCTCATGTCTACACCTCCATAGTCACACCTCTGGGTGCTGCCGTTTGCTCTGGACCCGGGTTTCCTGCAAGGCCCAGGCTGGTCAGGATAGTCGGGGGACCCCAGGGGGAGTCCCCCGCCCCCAGACAGCCGCTGAGGATGCAAACCTGGACACAGGTTCCCAGGCTGATGTCTGTTCAGGGGGCCTGGGGCAGAAATGACAGCAGCCCCACAGCAGGCTCCTGGAGGCCGGCAGCAGGGGAAAGCCCTTCTCGCTCACCCAGTGCATGGGCTCCTTCTGCCCCCTGGCGTCCACTCGGGGAAACGCACAGGTAGTCCTGACCCCCAGAGGTCACCTGGCAGTGGGAGATGGGGAAGCTTCCTCCAGGCCCCCAAGGCCGGATTCCTCCCAGAGCCGTGAGGGCCTGGAGGCTGAGTGACTGAGCAAGGGGAGCGGCCCACGACTTGGCCACAGGGGGACAGGCGGAATGGCAAAGGCCTGGACACTGGATTTGGTCTCTTCCCCGTCCCTGCCACAAACACAAAGGGGTGCCTGATGCGGGAGAACGCGGTGCTGGTGTCTGGCAGGGCTCGGGGCTGAGGACGAGCAGCCGGGCTGCCGCGTCCCTGGTTAGCGCAGGGACGCGGCAGCCCGGCTACGCTGCGGCCTAACGCACCGGCCTCAGTGACCTCATCTGCCACAGAGGCCTGAGGCCTGAGGTCTGCGGGGCGGGATCTGCACTTGCTCAAGGACCGCCAGCCCCAGCACTGTCTGCTGCAGGCTCAGAACCCCCCGGAGGGAGGGCTCCAAACTTGGAACACAGCCATGAGCCCCCTGCAAGGAAAGGGGGGCAGGGCGGTTCCTAGAGGAGAATGAACATGAGACTCCACAGAGCACAGGCAACGCAAGGAGGCTGGAATGGAGTGGCAGGAGTGAACTTCAGGACGGCAGGACCCACAAAGCCGTCTCTGCGACGAGCGGGGACCAATAGGCTGGCACGGGACAGCAGGACAACATATGTGCGTTCCTGTTTGTGACTGTGCACCGGGAGAGCCTGCCCTCCTCCAGCTCGGGACCCCGCACGCCGCTCCTTGCTGGGACCCCCCCCCAACCAGTGCCCTATGTGCAGGGGGGACACGTGGATTTTCTCACACAGACGTCACCCCCGCCCTTCTCGCCATTGCTGGCGCGTGGAGCCAGCTGAAGAGCCGCTGAGCTCCAGGCCAGCCTGACCGTCCCCACCAGTCCACCTACCCACAGCGAGTCAAATGGGACAGAAGTTTCCACCCAAACCAGCCCTTCCCCCCCATACCGAGTCAGCCCCCCACAGAGTCCTGTTAAACCTTCGGTCCAGGCTCTGGATCTGGCCCATCCTTTCTAACTCTGGTTCCCAACCCCTTGAGCTAGGCTCAATGGACGCACCTCCGGGTGCCCGTGTCCGACACCCCAATGTCCCCCGTGGATTCTGACCGAGTGGCATGGTCGTGGCTTCAGGAGCGGGTGTTTCCAATGGGCAGACCACACGGAGACCCGTGGGCCAGGCCATCACCAGCGTGCCATGCTTAGAATGTCTCAGGACTTTAGGAGCTGGGATCCGCCACCGAGATTTCAAGCCCCACCCACCACCCAAGGGACACAATGGTTAGGTGTCTCTGGCGAGGTCTCTGAGGTAGAGGCCCAATGCCCCAAGCCCATGTCCGCCTCCACAGTGCCCTCCTCTGGCTCTGCACAGCTCTGTTCAACGATGATCCTTAAACTGGCTCACATGTCTGCATGCCTCCAAATTCCACCCACTGCCCTGTCCCAAGGTCAGACCGAAGACGCCAGATGTCTGAATGCAAGGCTCTAGAGCCTCCAGGGTCTTCCCTTCCCAAGCCAGCCAAGACCAGGTGCTCGGCCTGCTCCGTGTGACGGGCCCGGAGGGCTCCCCACCTTTCTCTCCCCGTCCCTCTTGCTCCAAGCAAGGCCTGCCCATCAGAAGGCGGAATGGCCTCGGCCCTGTGCCAGGGAAGGTCTGCCCAAGTCCCCCATGCGTGAGCAGGGGGCCCGTGGCAGAGAGCCGGCCTCACCTTGCACTGATCGAGCGGTGTGTCCTCGGCCTCCTGGAAGACGACGCTGAAGGAGATGCTCTTGGGGTCGGAGGAGAAGACCCAGCTGATGGTGAGGCCCGCCTCGGCCACGGTGATGGGGATGACGCTGTAGGTGCTGGACCTCACGAACAGCTCCCTGTTGCTCTCCCCGAAGCTGGCGATCTCCTCCACTGTCAGGGGTAATTTTATCCTATAAAATCCAAAGTCGGAGAGGGGCCTGATCGAACGTGCAAAGGGCCCAAGTCCGCTGGCCAGCTCTTGGGAGGAGGCCTGGGTACCCTTGACCAGCACGCCTAAATACGGGAGAAACCTGGACGTGCAGCGTGGTTCTGGGCTCCGGGGACACGTGAAGCAGGCAGTGACGATCCCGGCTGAGTGGGGCACGTACCTGCAAGCCTGCCGGACAGGAGGACGGCCTGAGGCGATCCGCGGGCCCGAGGATGGGAAGTGGGTGCAGAGGTCTGGGCTTTCTGGAGCTTTCCCAGAGCTGCCCTGCTGCCCAGCCATGCCCGTCCCCCTCCAACCCCCGGCCGCCCGTCTCGTCATCAGCACCAGCAGGACACACGCCCACTGTTAGAAACTTCCCGCCTTCCGGATTTCTGGGGAGTGCAACAAGACTGCAAGGGGACCCCCTGACTTTTCTTTCTTTTAAAAAAATTTGTTTTAAATGTTTTATTTAATTTTGATACAGAGAGAGAAAGAACATGAGAGGGGGAGGGGCAGAGAGGAGGGGAGACACAGAATTGGAAGCAGGCTCCAGGCTCCTAGCTGTCAGCACACAGCCTGATGCGGGGCTTGAACACATGAACGTGAGATCATGACCTGAGCCGAAGTCGGAGGCTTAAGTGACTGAGCCACCCAGGTGCCCCAACCCTGACTTTTCTTAAATGCAGCTGTCCCAGATTCCTTACCCCGCAGGGGCGGCGGGGCAGGGTGATGGCCTCGGGGCCGCGGGTTTCCCGGGGGCGGTGTCCATGGGTCTAACGCCAGCCTGCTGGACAGCAGCCCCTTCCAGAAGTTCAAAGGTTTAGGGACAGCAAGTTCCTCTGGTTCTGGGGTCCTGAGCGGGGCCCAGAATGTGGCGCCAGAGGACCCGGGTTCCGGTACTGCCTCTCTTCCTGACTCCTGCTTCCCTTACCCCGTCCTGAGCCTCAGTTTCCTCATCTGTGAACGGGACAACCAGGCCTGCCCACTGACGGGTGTGAGGCGAACCTGGCGCCAGGGGGTACTGCTCCCTGATGCTGCCTGTTTCCTGACTCAGCGGTGCCCACTCCTGGACGGTGAGACCCTGGAGGCAGCAAGTGAGCCCCGAAGCGGGGGCAGGGCCTCCAGCGCTAACACCACAGGAGCGGCGTGGCCTCGGGCGAGTCTCCTCAACGGTGAAGCGGGAAGGTGGCGGCCACTCCGTGCTTCGTGGGCTATCACTGCGGCCACGTGAGGAAGCAGGACGCTGCCACTTACAGGAGCTGACATCCGAACAGATTAAGAAACTTGGTCCACAGGCCACACAGGTCTGAGAGGAAGCCACTACCTGTCCACTCCACCGAACTGCCTTTTGTGGTGAAAATATACCACCGCCCCCCTCGAGAGGCAGTGGTGGAAACTAAAGCTCAGAGAGGTTAGGTAACTCGCCCCAGACTGCACAGCAACTAAGCCTCGGGGGCGGAGAGCTCTGTCTGCCTTCAGAGCCGGGGAGATGGATGGAAATATTTCCACAAGCTATGCTAACGAGACGAGCAATCAAGGATCAAGAAACCCAAAATGTGGGGCTTCGGGATGGCTCAGTCGGTTAAGCGGCTGACTCTTGGTTACGGCTCAGGTCATGATCTTGTGGTTTTGTGAGTTCGAGCCCTGTGTCAGGCACTGTGTTGACCGCGTGTAGCCTGCTTGGGGTTCTCTGTTTCCTTTTCTCTCTCTGCCCCTCCCTGACTTGTGCTGTCTCTCTCAAAGATAAATAAATAAACTTAAACCCAAAATGCCCCACAAAACGGCTGTGACAAACGTCGTTTCCTTCTGTGAAGATTTAAATGCATGTGAGGTTTTCCCATGTGTTAATTTAAGCTTCACTTCTAACTATGGTACCAAGAGGCTTGTCCGCATGGACAGGTTTTAGGACTTGGCGAGCAGGTGGAGGGCTCCATTTTGGAAAAGAGGCCTTTCTAGTCAGAGGGAAACCTCACCGCCCGGCTGCGGGTGCAGCCTCCCTGACAACGCCCCACCGGGGCCGGCCCCCCTGATACTTCTCCATTCCAGAATTCTCCCTTCGCACCCATTCAGACTGTGCTTCTGGTCTTTTTTTTTTTTTTTTTTTAGCTTTCCAGACCTCTTCTGGTCATTGAGGGGACAACACTCAGTCTCCCCAAAGGAGAGGCGAGTGAACACATGTCTGTGCTCAAATATAACCTTAGATCACAGGAGCCCATTGTCTACAGGCCAGACACGTAAATGCGGGTAGTTGCCCTAGTCTGCCCTTGCCTCTCCATGGTCATTCCCCACATGGCAACTAGAGTGATTTTTCAAATGTAAATTAGATGAAGTGATTTCTCCATTTCAAACCTCATTTTGGGGCTCCTATGTTTCTCAGATTAAAAGCTAAGGTCCTGACAAGGGTCAACCAGGACGGATGTGACATGGGCCCCCTTCCCTCTCTGACTCCGTTCCTCTCTTGCTCTCTGCTTCAGCCACACTGGCCTTTTCCCTGTTCCCTGAATGTGCCAGACGCCATCCTGCCCCAGGGCCTTTGCATTGACCATCCCCTCTGCCTGAATGCTATTCCCTCCTATAGCTGCACGGAAACGCCTCCAAGTCTTCTTCCCTTCTTAGTGCCACTGGATTTAAAATGACAAATTCCACCCCCACCCCCATCCTACCTTCTGTTTCTGTTCCACGGCAAGCACCCCGTGGTAACACGCTACGTAACTCACTTGTGAACTTGTGTTTAGTGTCTGTCAACCCTTGTTGGAATGTAAGCTACACAGGCCTCTCTGCTCTGCTCGCTGATGGGCTCCAAGACCCTAGAACATACCTGGGGCCTAGTGGGTGCCGAATAAATATCCGTGAGTGAGTCAGGGACTGTATGCAGTGACTTATGCAACCGTTAGGCACGACACAGAGAATAAGATACGTGAAAATACGCAGTGTTGGGTCTTAAAAGACTATCAAATGAGATGTAGAATAACCCGTCTGTGTTGAAACATGATGTACCGTGTATTTTAAAAAACCGAAGGCTATCCCCCTAAGTGGTTTGCTTGTCTCTATTTTCCTATTTTTTACAAGGAAAATATATTGCTCTTACAGTGAGAAAACAAAAAAGTTATTTTCAGAAAAGAAGAGCCCAGGGCATGGGCGTGAGAAAGGGATGCTCTAAGGGGGTGCGGGGAACCTCTGGTGGGGAGGGAACCGTGCTGACTTCCCTGGGGTCACACGGGGCTAAGTCACTGTTCTTTTCTGGACCTACGTTCCCTCTTCGGCAGAACCAGGGCCCGGAGCCAGCTGGGCTCTGAGGCCCCCGAGATCATAGAAGCCGCCGGCCGCGCCCAACACGGGGCCTGGCAGGATGATGGAGCACTGCCCACGTAAGGGGGAACTTTACTGTCTATAAATTGTACTTCAAGAAAAAAAAAAAATCACAGACCGGGGCGCCTGGGTGGCTCAGTTGGTTGAGCATCCGACTTTGGCTCAGGTCATGATCTCAAGGTTCATGGGTTCGAGCCCCACGTCGGGCTCTGTGCTGACAGCTCAGAGCCTGGAGCCTGCTTTGGATTCTGTGTCTCCCTCTCTCTCTCTGTCCCTCCCCCACTCATGCTCTCTCAAAAACAAATAAACATTAAAAAGAAATTAACTGAAAGACTGGAAACCATCGTCGGTGCCAAGTCAGTCTCTGGGGTGCCCCTGGCTCTGGCACTGGAGAGGCTGGGGCTCCCCCTTTGGTGCCCCTGCTCCCCAGACCCCCTGGGAAGTCCCGGCTCGGGGACCCGTCACTCACATCAGCTCCCCAGACTTCAGCAAGCAGATCTCAGCGTCCTGCCCCAACGGCATGTCTTCCGTGTCCTCCGGGGTTAGCGAGTGTGACACGGTGTCCCTGAAACGTCACATACAAGAACACAGCCATATTAGCCATCGGAACCTGGGGGTTCCACAGCCTTGGAGTCACATGGCCCAGCTCCCACTGCGTGGGATCCTCCAGTCACAGAGGCCACGACAGGGACTGCGGCGGGCTCTCAGGTGGGGGCAAGGGGCTGCGGCCATGCAGACAGGACGGGGAGAAGACAACAGGGCCACAGTGGCTTCCCTGCCATGGTTCTGGGGAAGGAGGGACCGCTCGCAACCCAAACGGACTGCCCTCCTACCCCACACCCACCAGCGCCGCCCCGCGGGTCCCACCGGGCCGGCACCCTGCCGTGGTAGCCAGTCCTGCTTTGGCCCATCTTGGGGGCACCAAGGCCAGACACCAGGGAGCGGTGGGCCAGGAGGGCAGAGCCACGGACAGTCAGTGGACCTATGACACATCCACAGCGCTTGCGTCCCTCACAGCCCACTCTCAGCTGCACCGAGAGCCGGTGGTGGAGCCACCTGGCAGTGCCCCGTGGGACAGCGGGGCCAAGGCGGAGGGCAGCACATGCCCCCTCGTGTAGAGTCCTGCAGGTTCTAGAAAGCCCTGCAGCAAAGCTGTCTACTGGATTTAACGCCAGTGGTCCTGTATCTATTCGATCCTGGGATTTTTTTTTTTTTTTTTTAGTTTTTCATTTTTATTTATTTTGAGAGAGAAAGAGAACACGAGTAGGGGAAGGGCAGAGAGAGAGAATCCCTAGCAGGCTCTGCACTGCTAGCACAGAGCCTGACTCGGGGCTCGAACTCACGAACGGGGAGATCATAACCTGAGATGAAGCCAAGAGTCAGATGCTTAACCCATTGAGCCACCTCGGTGCCCCCGATCATGGTACATTTTAAGCCCCTTTCCAAACCAGGCCCCAAACTGGCGTGCCTGGCTGACGGCGCAGTCTGGGCACCGTGACGCATGGGCAGAAGGGGTGGTTCTGAGCAGGCGGCATCTGGCGGCGGGTCTCCGCCAAGCCTGCCCTGGCTGTCACTCACTAGTGGGGGCTGGGTGCCTGCCACAGGTGGTGCTGCTCCTGCACTGACAACACACGGACTCTGGGGATGCGACAGGTGGCTTCCCCGGGGGGCAGGTCCACAGGCAGATGCAGCCCCCTCATACCCCCCGTGCCTCTCCGTCCCCCTCCTCCCCGCACCCCGTCTATCACGGCCCTGGTCACCGCCGGCCTTACGGCTCTCTGGGCCGTCTCTCTCCCTGGGCTGAGGGCCCTTGGGAAGCAGGGGCTGTGCTGGGCCGTCCCCACAGCACAGCCTGGGCGCACAGCGGGTGCCAGCCGCGGAACCACAAGGGTGCACGGTGCTTGCTGAGCAACAGATGTGCGGTGCAAACTGCTCGTGTGGAAGCTCACAAGAGGGCAGAGAGAGGAGACCACGGCAAGAACCGAGGACAGGTCTTGGAAGGATGAAGCCCGGGTGACGCACGGCGTGGCCCACGGCTGCCTTACCTGGTCCCTCTGTTCAGGGGACAGCAGATGCTGCCCAGGAGAGGCCTCTGCCCTCTTAGGAGACCTTTGAGCGTGAGACGGGGCTTCACATCATGCCCGCTCGCCACCAGGCCCAGCAGCCCCTCTGGCATACAGCTCCGTGTCCCGCCTCGTTCCTGTCGGCTGCCACATGGCTGAGGCCGATGGGGTCTGAGACTCTGCTCTTAGGCACCGGGAGCCCCCAGGGCTGCCTAGGTAACCAGACACCCACTGGCACCCAGCTGCGAGGCCGGAGCTGTCCGAGCAGGGTCCTCGCTGGCCCGGTGTGAGTGGGAGAGCCAGTCTTCACAGACAGGCTGTGACTCTGGGTGCCCTCCCGTCCTCCGAGGTCTGTTCTCGCTTGTCCATGTGGGTGAAGGGGATGGAACCAGATGGGTTCCAGGCGGCGCCATTGCAAAGACGCGTCCGAGGGCCTTCACGCTCGCCAGGGAAGGCCCACAGCCGCCGAGGGCAAGCCTGGCCCCTGGCCATTCCTCTTCCTTCCTGGCCCAGTCCACCTCCTCCCTGCCTGCCTCCTGCTGCTGCTCCTGCAGCCACTGGCTTCCAGACCCCCCACCCCTCACCGGGGAGAACCAGAATCACAGAACGTCAGTGCGAGACGCTGTTCAAGGGACTGACCCCCCACTCGACGGCCACGGTCACGGGGGCCCTGAGGAGCAGACTCAGGCCTGCCGCAGGCCATCTGCCTTCATCCTTGTCCAGAGTGGAAAACACCATGCAGGAGAAATAAATAACCAGGGATGGAATGAACTCCGAAGCGGTAGCTGGTTCTCTTGGTTTTCCAGCATCAGGGATAGAAGATGTCCTAACCCGCCATCCCCCCTCCCCCTCCGGCTCCCGGCTCTAACCGCAAGCCCTGATTGCCTGCGGGCACGTGCGGCCCAGGGTAGGTCCCCAGCCCCTGCCGGCCCAGGCTGAGGCCCCGCGTGAGGGAGCCGAGCGAGGCGGGCGTGGGTGGGCGATGTCCTCTCGAGGGTTACGATTAGGGGCACAGGGGTTTCTTCTCAAGGGCTTTTCAAACTGTGGTTCACGACCCACTCAGTTTAGTAAGTTACGAGCAGCGTTGGAAGAAACTGAACGGCAGGTACCAGTGCGCAGTATATTGCAAGCCGTAAGGGCTAGTACTGTTCCATGAGGCTCTCGCTCCGCCTTTCTGTCCGCGCACGCGCACCTTGGGGAGTCCTGTGAAACGTGTCACCTTACTGTGGGATGCAGTGGGAAAGCCCGATTCCTCTAGATCAGGATTAAAACAAACCTTAAAATCAAATCAGAGGATTAAAACGAACCATGGACTGAAGGCGGAGGGAGTGGGAGGGAGGGGGGTGATGGTCATGGTGGGGGGCACTCGTGGGGAGAAGCACTGGGTGTTATATGGAAACCAATTTGACAATAAACTATTAAAAAAATAAATAAACCTGGATATCTAATGCCAGTTAAAAAAAAAAAAGCTGGATGCCTATTAGTTTTTTTATTGTTTCCTTTGCCTTGCAGAAGCTTTTTGTCTTGATGAGGTCCCAGTAGTTCATTTTTGTTCTTGATTCCCTTGCCTCTGGGGATGTGTCAAGGAAGAAATTGCTGCGATTGAGGTCTAGGAGGCTATTTCCTGCTTTTTCCTCAAGGGTTTTTATGGTTTCCTGTCTCACATTCAGATCCTTTATCCATTTTGAGTTTATTTTTGTGAATGGTGTCAGAAAGTGGTCTAATTTCATTTTTCTACATGCTGCTGTCCAGCTCTCCCAACACCACCTGTTGAAGAGTCTGTCTTTTTTCCATTGGACACTCTTTCCTGCTTTGTCAAAGATTAATTGGACATATACTTGTGGGTCCAGTTAATAGGCAACCAACAGAATGGGAAAAGATAGTGGCAAATGGCATATCAGATAAAGGGCTAGTATCCAAAATATACAACGAGCTCACTAAACTCCATACACGAAAAATGAATGATCCAGTGAAGAAATGGGCAGAAGACCTGAATAGACACTTCTCCAAAGAGGACATCCAGATGGCCAA